>JAOXYA010088816.1:0-11143 GCA_028565675.1 Sorex palustris
CCAAAACGCCTAAGGCCCCTGGCGGCCACTGCAGAGTTGATAAAAATGGCATCTAAACTGAGTTTGGGGCAACCCTTGGAGGTCTTCTCTCCCCATCTGCTAACCGACCTATTAGAGCAAGAGGCGCCTTGTTGGCTGACTGCCAAGAGGCTTAGAAAATACAATGACCTCATGCTTGAAAACTCTAAAGTAACACTTCGCACTTGCAATGCCCTTAATATGTCTTCCCTTCTTCCCCATGATGTTGAAGTGACCCACGGTAGGTGGAACCGTTAGCCACAGTATATGGATGACCCGGTCCATTCTGTGTATCTCCTTTTCTAGAGAAATACTTAGTGAACCCTCCTCACTCATCTTCACCCCATCCCTACTCAGTACCCCCCCTCCCCAGCCCAGTTGGGTTCCTCTACCAAAACACAAGCAGATGCAGATTCTGGGACTTGGGAGTTCTCAATAGAATACCTCTTAGATAGAATATTGTCGCATTTTCCCAAATCCCTTTGTGAACCATGTTACTGATGATTAAAGAAAAAGAAAAAACCCCGCAGTTTATTTCCTAACTCACAGTGGCCCTGCCCACAGAATTGCTAGGTAATTTTCTGGTAATGGTCTCCTGAACTTTGGCCTCAGGAGAAACGGGCCAGAGCAATAGTGTAGCACAGAAGGTGTTTGGCTTTGCATGCAGCCAACCCAGGTTCGAACCCCACATATGGTTTCTTCATCACCACCAGGAGTAATTCCTGAGTGCAGAACCAGGAGTAAAGAACTTTACCGGGTGTGGTCTCTGAACCATTAAGGTGCTGGTTCTGCTGCCCCAATCCTGAGTGCTCATTGTACGTACATACCCAGCCATGAAAGCTTATCCAGCTGAAATTTGTCTCTCCTTTGGGTCATCAAGTTCTTTTCCTATGTGTCTTTTTCTTTCACGGTAACTGGGAGACCCTCCTCTGTGTTTCCATCTGACTCCCCTCATACTCACCCCCTATAGTGTCCCTGGGTCCTTCCTTACGTACAGCCCTGCACTGGCTGGACCCCTGCTACAGTGACACCCAGCCAGCTGCTCTTGACCCTCGTGACAAAGGGCATTGGCTTCAGTCATGGGGGGAAGTGCCTATAAGCCTCAGAACTGGCAGCAGATCCTTTGCCAGCCCAAGTATGGTCACACCTTACACTCCTTATTCTGGCTTGACCCTGGTATTGTCTTGGGGTGTACTGCTTGGAAATGGGGTTTTACCTAACTATGCACCTGTTTAACTGTAAAGCATCAGTCCTGCCTTAATTTCCTCCATGGAAACTGTCAAATGTTTACCTCTTGCCACCTCTAGTGACTATAAAGTACCCCAATACCACACTCACAGCTGTTTTAGCACACCTAGTCTGGTTGCCCGCACACCCTCCACTCTTTAGGATTGGGCAGTTGCTGGGAGTCCAGTTTCTGCTAACACCTAAGTGCTCCCTCCAGGATGGGTTTTGCATCATGGAAAGCCTGACCCCAGAAGGCATCAAGGTATTGGACATTTCCCACGAATTTCACAGATAAGTGAATGGAGATTGGTATTGGCAGGGTCAGTTCTCACAGCTACTGGCTGCTCTTCAGCGTGGATTTATTGATCTGTCTTGAGCACCTTACAGACTCTCTTTTTTCTTTTTCTTTTTGGCTCTCACCAGGCGATGCACAGGGGTTACTCCTGGTTCTGCACTCAGGAATTACCCCTGGCAGTGCTCAGGGGACCATATGGGATGCTGGGAATAGAACCCCAGGTAGGCCGCGTGCAAGGCAAACGCCCTACCCGCTGTGCTACTGCTCCAGCCCCTGTGATCCTGAATTTTAACTGTTCTCACTGTGTGCCTGAGACATGACTTGATTCTTGCCTCCTTTCTCTTCCTGAAACTTCCTTGATGCTCTCTGCTCTTGGTTTAACAACACAATCCGCGGCACTGCTGCAAATCATGGAAAGAAAAGGGAACCTCTTGAGGCCTGCTGGTTCTTCTCCTCAAAGGAAATGAATTCGGGTGTTCTGTAAAAGCATGCAAGTCCTCTAAGTGGTGAAGTCCTAGCAGAGCAACATGCAAGAGACCCAGGAAGCCAGGAGTTTTTGTGTTTGTGTGTGTGTGTGTGTGTGTGTGTGTGTGTGTTTACCTAAAACGTGCCAGCAGCTGAACGACAAACAATCCATCTCTCCCAATAAGAAGCCGAGAAAGATAAGGGGTTCTGCTTCACCTCCATCCGTGCATGGACCTGGGAGTAAAAGTTTTCCATCTTAAATTCCAAGGACAGGTGTAAACAGAGGCTCAGCGCTTCCTGGGAGGCTGATTACAAAGAAGAACTAATCAGAAGCTTTTCATCTTTGACCCTTGACCTCTAGGTCTACTCAGGGGCATGGAGGTGGCCGGGTTGGTGTCCTTTGCGCCTAAGGAAGTGACAGGCAGCCTGTTGATCAATACCTCTCTTTCCAGTGTCTTCAGAACTTAGGAGAGAACCCAGAAAGGGCGGCGGAAATCAATACTCAAGTCTGGGGAGAAGGGGGTGATTGTTCCGTTCATTTTGTTTCTAAGAAAGAAAAATAGCAAGCAATTCTTTTTTTGTTTGTGGGGAAGCGAATGAATTCAAAAGAATTGGGGTTAAGGGCCTTGAGTTTTATTCGATTTTATGCCCAGGACCAGATGCACCTGAGTTTCTGGGATTTTATTTTCTCTTACAGTGCACAGGGGCTGCATTGCACGATTTTTCCAGCCCTACCAATTAGACAATGACCCATAGCAGGAAAACACAAAAGAAAAGAATTTCTTACAGCAAACTGAGGCTTTAAGAAGAAGCAGTTCAATAAATAAAAGGGGGTGGGAGGTGGGGAGAAATCAACAAAGCAATTAAGAGCTCGGAGGGATTGATTTGTGGAGACGATCATTCTTTTGATGTCTAGCTTGGCTAATCAATGATTCTTTTTCTTCTTTTTGGCATGGATTAGGGAACAGAAGAGGAGTAAAGTATTAATATTACTCACCTACAAATACCTGAAATAAATATTGGTGCAGGAGAGACAGGAATTCCTTTCACATTTGCCAACATAGTTGAACAGATCCTGAAAATTAATGCAGAATCTGTGTGTGTCATCACCTTTTGTCTCCTCAGTCAGCCCTTTTATTACTTCTTATATTGAGTATATACTCCCTGGCTCTTTGTTCGTTTAAAGTAGAAAAAAAAATCACAATTTAAGTTCTTCACAGAAGGATGTTTGAAATATGAAACAATTGTCTGAGAAACAATAAAAGCTCACCCCAGGAGATATTTAAAATTACCGCGACACATGTTATATTAGAGAGAGATGAAAGGACTAAATTTGTCTCTTCCATCTCTAGCAAATAAAATTTCCTGTGGGAAATATCGTTACGATTTTTTAAAAGATATTATCCCGTGCGTGAACTAAGAAAGCCAATCAACTGACTCTTCTAGTTTGCACAAAACTAAGCAAGGTTTGCAGGGGGGAGGGTGTTGCTTTTTTCTGATGCAGTACCAACTTAGGTCCTGTTTGGCTAAAAAGACACGAAGAGGTGTAAGCTAGAGGTGGCCTTCAGGAGTCACAGTACAGCCCCTACCGCTCCTACCCGGCTTCCTGCTCCCTCCTTACCCCCATGTGTGTGCTGCCCACTGGGAGAGGGCAGAGGAAACGTGACAGACTTCCTGGGATTAAGGCCTTGCCCTCCCGGTGACTTCCTGTCACGCTTGGGTCAAAACCCAATCTCATAACCCTCTAGAACCAGCAGGTTTGTTATCTCCATCAGCCAGCCTCTCTGACCTCACTCCCTGCAGTCATTCCTCTGCCCCGACCAGCCCACCACACCCACAGAGGCCGTCCTCATTTGGATTGTTGCTGCTCCTCATGCCTACAAGGATTTAGCGTAGAATGAGGCATTTGAAGAGAGCAGAATCTGAGCAAATAAGCTATACGGCAGATGAGTATAATCAGGGGGAAAAAAGTGACGGTGCAGCAATGAACTCTACAGGGTTGTCCTTCTATCAGTTCTTTAAAGACATAACTACTAGCTGGGTTTTTTTGTTTGTTTGTTTGTTTTCTTTTGCTTTTTGGGTCACACCCAGCGATGCACAGGAGTTACTCCTGGTTCATGCACTCAGGAATTACTCCTGGTGGTGCTCGGGGGACCATATGGGATGCTGGGAATCGAACCTAGGTCGGCTGCGGGCAAGGCAAACGCCCTACCTGCTGTGCTATTGCTCCAGCCCTAAGTCTTATTTTTTTAAATTAAAACAATTTTTTGTTTATTTTGGGGCCCCACCCTTCGATGCTCAGGGCTTACTCCTGGCTCTGCCCTCAGGGATCACCCCCCACTGCGCGGGGAGGACCACATGGGACGCCAGGAATTAAACCTGGATTGACCGCATGCAAGGCCAGCACCCTACGCGCTACACTGCCGTTCCATCCCTCAAATCAATTTTTTTTTTTAAAAGAGAAAGATTACACACAAGTACAACTGTGTTTTCAAGTGCTGATAAGGCTGGCTTTGACCAACAATGCCATATAGGCCAATAAACAATGCCATACCAGGCCAATCCTGGTAGCCAACCAAAATCCAGCCTCTGAGCCCAATTTTGCTTGGTTCACCCTTATTTTCCAGCTTTCCTATCACTGTCTTCTTCTTTTATTTTTTCAATTGAATCACAGTGATATACACATTTACAAAGTTGTTTATGATTGGATTTCAGTCATAGCACCATCTCTTCACCAGTGGACATTTCCCATCACCAATGACCAATGTCCCCATGTCCCCAGTTTCCCTTCTGCCACCACTGGCACCCTTCATTCTTCTCTCTCTCTCTCTCTCTCTCCCTCCCTCCCTCCCTCCCCTCCCCTCCCCCTCTGGGGCCTTATGGTTTGCAATACAGATACTGAAAGATTATCTGATCTATCCCTTTATCTACTTTGAACATTCAGTTCCTGTCCCGAATGATCATTTCCAACAGCCATTGTCATGTCGGGTCCCTTCTCTATACTAACTGCCCTTCACCACCCACACTCTCTTGTGGCACTAGCTGCTAACTGAGCCTCACCCCAGCCTTGCTGGGTGGATCCAAGCTGGCCCCGACCAACTGGTGGTACACTCTGTCCCAAGGGAGAGCCTGCCTAGACCCCGGCAATGAAGGTCATTCTTGCCCTCAGATAAGAGCAGCAAATATTGACACGGCTGCAATCAGGTGCCAGGTACTTTGGGGGAGTGTCTCACCCTGATGACTCTGAACCGCTCAGTGAATCGAATGTGGTTAGAACCCCCTGCACAGACAGGAATCCTGAGGAACAGGGGGGCTGTCAGGTGACAGGGCAGTAAGGGAGGGTGAGAAAGGTTTTCCTAGTCATAAAAGGAGATGCTGGAGGGTCTTGGTTCCTTGTCTGTCACCCACCGGTGAGGGCTGGAACCACTGCAGCCAGTTTAGGACTAGGAGGATATTCCAGCAGCATGAAAGTGAGCTGGAACCAGAGTCCTGGAGACGATGGCCGAGTCTCTGAATGAGGCAGTCTGACCTACTTGGGTCCTGGACACACACACACACACTTTGTCCTTACTGGGCTGAAGGCGCACGCAGACTCTCTCTCTCTCTCTCTCTCTCTCTCTCTCTCTCTCTCTCTCTCTCTCTGTCCTTATTGGGCTGAAGGGATAGTGCAGGAGGTAGGGTGCTTGTCTTGTGCACAGCTGACCTGGATTCTATCCCCGGCACCCCAAATGACCCCCCCAATCCACACCAGGAGTAACCCTGAGCACAGAGCCAGGAGTTAGCCTGAGCACTGCTGGGCGTGGCCCCCAAGTCAAAACCAAAATCAAAACCAAAACCAAAACCCACACAACCAGGTTCCCTGGCCATCAACCTACTTTCCTACTGTTTGTAACCCCTGTACCCCCATGTGCCTTGTTGCTGCCCTGAACTCTGACCTGGGTGCCCGCCTCCCCACCCCAAAATCACTCCCCTCCCCCCTCCCCCACACACACTTCTGGAAAAATCCTAAGGGACACACTTCTTACAGTCCCCCCAGCACACCGGTGTGTGCTCCTGGGAGTCACTGAAGCTAATTAAGGGCAGGATTCTCTAGGGCTGGCTCTGTGGGAGGCAACCAACTGGAGCTCGGGCTGGGAAAACTCCGAGACTTCCTGCCAGGTCTGGTGAATGAATAGGGCTGGGGAACAGCTCAGGGATGCATGCCTTGAATGGGAGAACCAGAGTTTGATCCCCAGCGAGGTGCGCCCTGCCTCTGTCCAAGCATCACCAGGTGTGGGCCTACTGGCCCCTGAGTACTGCCCACTGGAACATCATCAGTTCGCCCCGCCAGGCTTGGGTATCACTGGAAGGGGTCCCTGGGCTCCTGAGCACTGCGCGGCACACCCCAACCCCCCAAATAAAGAAGGAAAAGGGCCGACGAAGACAAGGTTGCTGAGACGGTGGAGGAAGTTCATAGACAGAGACAGAGAGGTTCATAGAGCCGGTGCTGGCCTCCACACTCCGCCCATTCTCCGTCTCACCTGCCGACTCCTCCCAATACAGCCCAGATTATGGCCTCCTCAAGCCATTCTCCATCACACCCACAGATTCCTCCAGATACACCCCGGATTAGGGTCCTCCCATCCACCCTGTTCTCTATTACACTCAGGATTCCTCTAACACAAGTCAGGGGCTGGAGCGATAGCACAGCGGGTACGGTGTTTGCCTTGCACGCTGTTGATCCAGGTTCGATTCCCAGTGTCCCATATGGTCCCCCGAGCACCACCAGGAATAATTCCTGAGTGCATGAAGCAGGAGTAATCCCTGTGCATCACTGGGTGTGACCAAAAAAGCAAGCAAACAAACAAACCCATAAATACAACCCAGATTATGCCTCCCCTCCCCCACCCCTCTGCCCTATTCTCCATCACAAAGAGGATAAGAGGATACCTCCAAACACAGCCTAGATGATGGTCCTCCACCTCCACCCATCTCCATAGCACCTGCTGACTCCTCCAAGTATCCCCCAGATTATGGTCCCTCCCACCCCATTCTCCATCACACTGGAGATTCCTCCAAATACAGCCCAGACTATGGCTCTTTCCAGCTCAGCCAGGCTGCTGCTTCTCTTCAGGGTAAAATCCAAAATTTCTTTATTACATGTTTTGCAGGGGAAGGGATTTGGGTCACACTTGATGGTGCTTGGGGGGCTATTGGCGCCAGGATCTAAGCCCGCAGGAAGTCCTTTTGAGTCCACTGGCCTCCAAATGCAAAAATCCTGAACAAGGCCCAAGAGCTTCTGCAGATCTGGTGTCTGTCCCCTCTCCCCTCCCCTGCCTCTCAGCCTCCCCCCTGTGCTCACTCCCCAGTCACCTCCTGGAAGTTTCTAGAACACCCAGTCACCTCCTGAAAGTTTCTAGAACACATACGTGCCACATACGCCACCTTTACACTCAGACCCCCCCACACCAGACACATGCACGCCACAAGCAAGCACACCGCATGCCACACACACAAATAAACCCTCCACAAGTCACATGCACACAACACACACACACCATGCACAGCTATCTACACATACTGCATTCATACAGAGCCCATGCAGCTCATGTTATAGATGCAGATGTACACCCCGCCCGTGCACACCTCCCACATCCACTCAACACACGGACACGCACAGCCTTGTACACATTACACACGGCGCACACACATTGGCTCGGGCACGGCTGTGTGCCACCTTCTCAGAGCCGCTCCCCTCACTACTTTACCCCAAAAAGGCTCCCGCAGCATGCAGTGGTGGAGCCAAGTCTACCTTGCAAGAGTGAGGCTGAAGCCGTGAGTTCAATCCCAGACCTCGCAACCTGTGTGCCGAGTCCCCACCATCACCACGAGGGACACTACGACCAAGTGTGGGCCACCCTGCACGCATGTGCCAAGGAGGACACAGTTCTGTTCAGCAGCAGCAGCAACACCATCCAGGAAGGGATGGGTGCAGGAAAGGGGCAAATGTGACTAAGTGAAGAATGAGGGCCAGAGAGGTAGTACAGTGGATAGGGCACTTGCCTTGCTTGTGGTTAACCCGGGTTCGATTGCCAGCACATTTATTTTTTTTGCTTTTTGGGTCACACCTGGCGATGCTCAGGGGTTACTCCTGGCTTTACACTCAGGAATCACTCCTCGCGGTGCTCGGGGGATCATATGGGATGCTGGGGATCGAACCCAGCTCGGCCACGTGCAAGGCAAGTGTCCTACCCACTGTGCTATCACCCTAGCCCCGCCAGGAGTAATTTTTGAACAGAGAGTCAGGAGTAATCCCTGAGCATTGTTGGGTGTGGGCCCCCAAACCAAACCAAAACAAAACAAAAGATTAAACACACACACACACACACACACACACACGCACACACACACACCTAAGAACTGGAGCAATAGTACAGCAGGTAGGGCATTTGCCTTGAGCATGGCCAACCTGGGCTTGATCCCCAGCACCCCCAAGGGTTCCCTGAGCCCGCTAGAAGTGTCCCCTGTTTGCAGAGCCAGGAATAAGTCCTGAGCACCTCTGGGTTTGGCCCCAAAACAAAATCAAAAACAAAAAAACTAAATAAAACAAAGTTACCCAATAATAGTGCGTATAGTCTCATGCTTTCTACTTTTCTTTTTTTTTTTTTTAAGCTCGAATGGTCCATTTGATGGAGTTCCCTAGAGGATTATGTCCAAGCACTGCAGAACGGTCTTTGCGTGATGTAGAAAGTTGTTGAGTGCCCGCTTTCTCGCCGAGTCAGGCGGTCAGTGCCTGCCCTCTAGTGGTCATAGTTGGGAAATGACTGCATCTTCCTAGAGGTACGTTTCAGTGGAAAGGGCTGAGGTTTCTACAGGGAGGGGTGGGGAAGGGAAATGAATGAAAATGGATGACGCAAAGCAGAACCGTTGTGGTCCTGTGTTGCTACCTGTGGTCCAGCACAATAACTGAGAGTCCTTGAAATATGGCCTGTGCAGGAGCCGGAAATGTTGACTGGCTCAGAAAAAGAGCACCAGCCTTGCATGTGGAATCATGACTTCCATCCCTGGAATGCCCCCACCCCCGCCCCACCCCAAATAAAAGGTTTCTGTTTGGTTTTTTAGATCCCTGAGAGGGCTGCTCAGGAGTGAGCCCTGAGCCCAGAGCCAGGAAGAGGATCTAGCATCACCAGGTATAGTAGGAAACAAAATTTTTTAAATTGGGGGGAAGAGAGTAGTGCTCAGGGATCACTCCTGGCAGTGCTCAGGGAACCATATGGGATGCTGGGAATTGAACCCAGGTCAGCACCACCATGCAAGACAAGCGCACTGCCAGCTGTACTAACTCTCTGACCTCCTGGATTTCTTTTGTGGTTGGGGTCACACCCAGTGATGCTCAGGGTCTGAGTTGCTGGCTGGTGGCTCCAGGTGGCGGAGGAAGACCTGGCAGTGTTGGCCTGAAAGCATACACAATAGCCATCCTGATTATCATATTACTTTTTTTTTGTTTTCTTTTTGGGTCACACCCGGCAATGCACAGGGTTTACTCCTGGCTCATGCACTCAGGAATTACTCCTGGTGTTGCTCAGGGGACCATATGGGATGCTGGGAATCGAACCCGGGTTAGCCGCGTGCAAGGCAAACGCCCTACCCGCTGTGCTGTCGCTCCAGCCCAACCGAGAGCTACTTGGAAGGTGTCTTCCTTCCTGATGCGTGATGTGCTGACATCGTGCCGGGGGCAGGGAAGGGTCCCCTTCTGCCTGCTACACCGACGGGTGCTTAGAATTCATCAAACTTCAGCTCATCGCTTCTCATCGGGGCTTCTTTCCTGTTCCCACTCGAGACCCCTTTTCACCTAAGAAATAGAGCCCTGGCCAGGTGCCAGGCGCCCTTGATTCGTGATGTGGTTAATTCTGAATGAATTTTTGGTTGTTGCACATTCAGAAACCTTTACTGGGGCTAGATTGTTCATAACCCTAACACTCAGGTAGGAGTCAGGGCCCACAGTTTAATATAGGACTGTGCCCGGGAGATAGTGCCCCCTGGTCCCCTGAACATCACCAGGTATGGTCCTGGAGGCCCCCAACACCACTGGAGAGCCCTGGGTCTCCCCAGCTCTGCAGCACCTCGCAGCTGCGTGCTCGGGCCCCTGCCCCAACTGAGGGACTGGTCAGCCAAGAATTGCCTGTGGGGCCCCCAGAGCTCCTGAGCACCACTTGGGAGGACCTCCCCAAACAAAAGAAGGGCGGGCTTTTCAAGCACAGGGTGGTCACTTTGATGGCTGAGAGGTTAACGGGACGTTCTGGATGTTAGACGCTGAGTCTGGAAAGGCGACAGACTTCGTGATCACTGAGTCCCACTCTGAAGACCCACCTGATGCCCCCAGAGTCCCGTCTCCTTTGGGCTCCAGGTGATTCCATGTTGCCCCTCCTCTGGGATGCTGGGTGCATTGCCCTACCTCCAGGGCCTCCCCAAAAGACACGACCTCCACGAGCGGCCAGAGCTCCTGTAAGGTGATCCAGGAGAAGAAAGGCCTCCCACAAAGCTGACCTGGGTAGAGACCTGGCTCTGCCCTGACAGCTGGTCACCTGATCCCCAGGTGCTGTCCCTGGCCCCGTGGTCTGTGGGACCTTCCACTCGGCAGGCCACAAGGGAGATTCCTGCTCAGTCCTCAGTTGCCAGCCCAAGGTCCCCTGGCATAAAGTACGGGGTGCTGTGGGTACTCCCCCCAGCCTCCCATCTCTCAGGCCCCACACTGATGACTGCACAGGGATGCCGTTCCTGCCACCACCACCCTCTCTGGCCCCATGGGAAGGAATCTCTTCTCTACAAATAGCTCTTAAAAAAAAATTCTAGGGGCCGGACAGTGCAGGGAACTGGTTCTGTCCCCTGTTTCATAGGGCATTTCGGATATTCCTGGGTGTACATACATCCGGGCCTTGTAGGCTGTTGCTTGAATATTCTTTTGGTCGGAGGCACGGAGATAGGATACACGAGAGGAACGCACAGAGCACGGAGGGCCGAGGCTCGTTCCGGCTCAAGGCAAGAGCTACTGCCAGAGGCCTCCTTTGATTCTTGTTTTTTATCAGTTCCGTCCTAATGACTTCATCACAGAGAAAGACTCACTAGCGAGAGACTGACAGTTGTAGGGTGAGCGTTCGT
>JAOXYA010088853.1:0-11143 GCA_028565675.1 Sorex palustris
GCCCTGGTCGGGGCGGGGAGGAAAGCTCAACCTGCTCCCCTCCAAGGGGTCCCGGCAGCGAGGACAGTCAGTCAGGCACGGGGCAGGAGACTGCACTCTTCAGCATGGTGGTAGCATGAGAGAGACAAATCTCAAATGTCACATTTATTAAATGTTTTTAACTTGTATCAAATAATGCATAGGGTTGACAACACAGTGGTAGGGCATTTGCCTTGAGTGCAGAAAGCCGGCTGAGCCGGGTTCAACTCCTCCACCCCCTCTCGAGAGTCTGGCAAGCTAACAAGAGTATCTCGTCCACTCGGCAAAGCCTGGCAAGCTACCCATGACATATTTGATACGCCAAACACAGTAACAACAAGTCTCACAATGAAGACGTTACTGGACCCACTTGAGCAAATCGATGAACAATGGGAGGACAGTGTTTATACTTTTATCATTCCTATTAAAGTTTACTTGTTTATTGAAGCTATTTCAAGAGGAATGTTTTTCTAGGGAATTTAGTAGGAAAGAACTGGTGAGATGTTATAAAGAAACACCTGGAACATTCCCAGAAAGGGTCTGTTTTTGAATTTAAGAGTAAAAGTTTACCTGAGAAGATAGTAAGTGAAGCTGGGGAAGCTGTCCCCAGCTCAGATATAAGACAGTTAGATGATACTTCCCTAGCAACCAGCAGAAGTGGTAATTTTCCTACTGGAGTTAACCTGAACTAATGAATTATATTAGTAAAATAAAAGAGGAGGGTATGCTTAGGATGCTTTGATCTGGGGATTATTGTTCTGTGGGAATAACTGCAAGGCCAGCTATAATGAGGTGCTAAGTATTTTACATAATTTATTGTGCATATGCCAGGCACATGCACAGTATCCTTTAAAGTAAGAATTTCATACAAGGAAATGCTAAGTCAGATCCAAGATTCAAAAGCCACTCACAATGGAGAGTGAGTGACTGCCCTGTCATCATTTTCCATCTGTGTGAACTTGCTGGGCCTCAGCTTCCTTAGTTACAAAATGAAGTCATAGATAATCATAGATAATTGAGGTGTAGATGTAAGTATTAAAATTGGTGAACTAGTGAACGCAATGCCTTACACAATGCTTGGTATGGAATAGTAGTTGGTGCATCACAAAGATGCTTAAGTACTTTGTAAGCTAAAGCAATTGGTGGGTAACTGGTTGGACAAAAAGGCAGTTTAAACTAGCTGAAATATAAATAATGGCTCTGAACATTTAACTAGGGACTTTCATTTCTCATTTTACCTTCAAAGAGCCTGAAAAGAGGTGTGAAACAGTATTGACCTTATTTGAAATGTTAATAATTTGAAAACTTATCTCAAATAATTTTTCACAAACTTATTCAGTTAATTTTGTTGTTAATCAAATATTATTTGATCACCTACTCTGTGCCAACTTCTGTTCTAAACACTAGGGAAACAATCAGTAATAAAATAGACAAAACCACATGCTTATGGGGAACTTACATTCTATTGAAGGTCAGAGAAATAATCATACAAATAGTTCTATTAGTTAAACAAATGATTTCATTGAATGGAAGACAGTATATCAAACAGATAATAAATGTATAGATTGATACCAAGAGCTAGGGCAATGACAAGAATGCAAGTCTTTGGGGTGGTGAAATCACCTAGGCTGTACTGATATCTGACTATGCATTTCAAGTATTCAGATTTCATAGCAGCATAATCAAAAACCTTCAGCTCCAGGAAGTGCTTTTGTGAAGTCAGTTTTATTCTTCTTTAAATTGCACATTTAACTGTGTTGTGCATGTGAGAGAGGTGGTTTCAAAGTTCAGAGGTCCCCCCTCTTTTATAGCATGACCCCTGGGAGCTCTAAGAAGTGCTGACCTCCGGGCTTTCAGACCAATGGGAAAATTGGGGTCACTCTTTGCTCTGTGGTGCTACATTACTTGTGCTGTTGTTTTATAGCTGTATGGAAGTAAAGCAGATAGAGTCTCTGACCTTGGAGGTTGACAAACTGAAAAATAAAATATAATCTTCAGACTACATGTGGTATCTGGCTAACTTCATATTATAGTGAAAGGGCAGATCATGACCAACATTTGAAAGTGATGACAATGTATTAGCACTAAGTAATGATTATGACCCTACTCCTAAACACGAAGTCAACACCCAGTGCTGTAATGACAGGCCAACACCAAATAGCAAATAGGACATGATACATCTGTGAAATATATATAAAATTCTTTTATCTTAGTGCTTGATCTGTCCATGGTGCCAAATGTCATCTCTCATTTGAACTCAGCAGACCTCTTACTGGTATCAAGGCTTCATTCCATGGTCTCTGGTGTTCTATGGATAGAAACTCAGCCATTATCATGATTTTCAAAGCGTGTCGATCTCTGACCCCTTGGAGAGCAACTTCACCTCCTACATTTCTCCCTTGACATTCAGGCCAATCATAATGAACTAGTAGTAACTTTCCCAAATATCCTACTTTTTCATCTAATTGTCAGCTATTTGACTCTTTTTCGTTCTGTGCTGTTCTTTAGATGGTCAGCTAGTATTCATCATTCCTCCCATCTGCAAAATTACTTCAATATTTAATGTTATTTCCCTAATTGCATTAGGGAGGTAGACTGGATTGGTCATTCTTCCCATGTGTTCTCATATTACTTAAACTTCCAGATCAATAAGCATTAACAAAAATATGTAACTTATTATAAATAGATAAATAAATTAGATTCCCTTCCAGAGATCCAGTAGCATAATTGTATTTTGGAACTATACCACTAAGATATCTCTCTCTCACTCTCAGTCTCCCCATCTCTCTTTCTTAAACACCCCAAAACACATGAACACAGTATGGTTGTAGCCTGCATGCATGCATGGTATCCTTATCCTAAATAATATTCTATTGCCTTCTAAGACTCTATTTTCCCCATGGAGTTTCTTTGCAATTAAGTACATAGAGCTGGACCTTTGCAGCTGATTCCTTGTCCTTTCTTCTCCAACTCACACCAAGGATTTCTTTGTGAGTTAAGTTTCTGGGGAAAACTATTTTGTCTCTTCTCTATAAAAATCTATGTTTTCTCTGCTATTGTTCCAAAAGATGTATCTGGACAGAAATCTAAGAAATCCCTGGCACTATACCTGTCTAGATACAGACTTACAGAATCCAAAAGTGTTTATGGCAGAAAAATTATTTGACTTGTGCACTTTATTTAATGGGATTTTCCCTTGCTTCCATCTTTCTCCATTATTCCCATCCTTGTCTTCTTCCTGCCTTCATCCTCCCTCCCAATTACCTCCTTATCTGTTTTTACTTTCTTATTATGAACTATGTATTATGCTCATAATTTATAACATCATAGGAAAAAATCAGTAAGATTGTATCAATAATCATAAAGGCCAGGATGTAGCACAGGGCTAGAATATATGCTTTTACTGCAGGAGGTGCTAGGTTTGATCCCTGTCACTATAAAATACACACACACACACATACACATACACACACACACACACACTCACACTATCTCTAAACCCCACCTTCCTCCACCCCTAGGTGACCATGGTCAAATGGTCCAGCTAGGTCTTTATAAAAGTACCAAGTCACTCCCCTGTGTACTAGAGGAGAATTCATTTATTCATTTGTTTAGCTATCTAGTGCATGTGCTATAAGATTAAAGATAATGTTCTCATTTGGAATGTTAATTAATAAGAAGTTCAAAGTTTTTGCTCAATAAAGATAGTATGAGAGATTTTAACATGACTCATTTCCTAATGGTTTGACTCTGGGTCTAGTAAACAATAGTTGTTAAATAAATATCTGAGCAATAATGCCATCTTGTTTTAAACACTATTTCCTGCCTCATCCTATAAAGACATAGATATTAGTCTCTATTCTAAGTACATTTTACCTTGACCCAAAACATAAGTGCATTTTCAGAAGCCAAAAGTGAATAAAATAAAAAGAAGTAACATGTGTTATGTGTTGAATGAGATAAAAATATCTAATTTATTTTTCCTTAATAAGTGAAATTTTTTTGGAGCCCTACCAGTGGTACCCAGGGACCATTTCTGGATTTCTTCTGGGACAGGGTATTTTGGGCTACTCCTGGTGATGCTCTGGGGACTATGCAGCGGGGTACTGGAGCCTGGGCCTTCAGCATACAAAGTATGAACTCATCCTGTTGAAGGATCTCTCCAAACCTTCAATGAAATGAGTGATTTGGAGGAGCTCATCCAGTGATCAGGAACTTTTCCCCAGTGATTCTCAGCTAACCAGACCAGATGTTTAATGTGAATATTGAGAATACATTGCTTTGGGTTCTGTAGCGCAGTCATTTTCCAGGTCACCCTAGGAGTGCTCATGA
Organism: Sorex palustris; assembly: GCA_028565675.1. Classification (NCBI taxonomy): domain Eukaryota; kingdom Metazoa; phylum Chordata; class Mammalia; order Eulipotyphla; family Soricidae; genus Sorex; species Sorex palustris. Next base: position 4,351 of record JAOXYA010088853.1, read on the forward strand.
GCCTCCAGGGCTATACCTGGAAATGCTACAGGGACCACATGATGTTAGGTATTGAACTGGGCACAGCCACATACAAGGCATATGACTTAACCTCTGTTTCATTCCCACGGTCCTCAATAAAAATTTTAAAGTTGAATATATTCTCTTATTTTCTCACATGAAAGTAATTCACTGATTTTTCTGGTATCACACAGATTTCATCTTTGTGACACCAATTGGAGTCTCACTAATGTGCTCTTTGTATGCCACATGATCTAAATAATAGAATTCTGAAATTGGTTTACACAACTATGCAGGACTCAGAATTTTATTATTTTTATATGACCATCTTAATGATCTAGAAAAAATTTATGCTAGAATTATCATCTTCCTACAAAATCAGTTATTGTTTCCAATGTAGGGTATCTTCATTTCCATATCTGGAATGATTATACCAAAAATTCACCTTCAATTTTCCCTGCAAGTTACAATTCCAAGGACCGTTGTCTTTCTCACTAATTTACAAAGAGCTTTGTGCCAACTCTCAAATTCTGGAATCTCTGAGTTATGATTCTCTATAATTCTTATGTTTCCTTTTAATTTGGAGATATTACCCCACCCCATCCTATTTCTACTCCCCAGTGTCTTTCTAACAGTGTGTAGAAATGCTCGCCTATGAGACAATTAACCTAGATGGTTGACCCTCAACATGGCAGTTAGACTTGATTCATTTTAAGCCACAAACGCCAATATTAAATAGCTTAAGAAAAATGTAAAATTTATCATTAGGAGACAAAAACATCTCATGAAAAATGAGATTAGGAATGCAACTGAATTCACAATACCATCTAAAATCTGTCTCTTGTCTCATCCACTTTCTTCCTTACTTCCTGAAAAGTAACTTTCCAAAGGGTTTTGGTCCATGGAAGCAGATGGAAGAGATGTAGCCATTTGTAGTTACAGAGACTCTTTTATAATGCAGACACCTAAAATAGTTTTTTCTGTGGATTCAGCTTTCAAACTTATGGAGAAATAAGGAAAGAGAAAGATGTTTGTGTTTGGTTCTAGTGGTGTGTCCTGAAGGTGATTTTATTATTTAAGATAGCTACCAAGATTCTTCTCTATGCAAGGGGAAGGATTAACATAACATTATAAACGAACCAGACTATGAGATAAGTGTACATCTGTCCTCTCATTTGATTCCCTAATTTCTCTGCAGTCTGCTGACAATGAGAGAGATAGTATAGTGGGCAAGATGTATGCCTCACATGCAATCAACTTGGTGTTTCATATGGTCTCCTAAGCATGACCAGGAATAATCCTTGAGCACTGAGTCAGGAGTAAACTGTGAGCACAGCCAGATTGCTTTTTACTTTTATTGAGCTTTTTGTCTCTCCAGCAATGCTGGAGGTCTGAAGTACCAAGAAAACTATGTAGTGTTCACTGTGCTATTTGATTGGTGCAAAAGGAGAGTAAAAAGCAAGGAGGTAAGATAAATTTCTCCTAGTTAACACATCAAGAAATCATTTCCCCATTGACACATCAGTAGATATCGTCTGCCTATTGGGTATGTAGTGCTCAACTTGCTCTAAACTGAGTTGCTGGGTAACCATTAACAGTGGCTAGGGTTTAGAGAGTATCCTGCCCGCACGGCAGAACCTGGCAAGCTCCCTATGGAGTATTCGATATGCCAAAAAACAGTAACAATAATGGGTCTCATTCCACTGACCCTGAAAGAGCCTCAATGTGGCACTGTTGGGAAGGATGAGTAAAGAGAGGCTGCTAAAATCTCAGGGCTAGGACGAATAAAGACATTACTGATGCCCACTCGAGAAAATCTATGAATAACAGGATGACAGTGATACAGTGATAGGGTTTAGAAAATAGTGCTACTACTTCGAGAATTTTCTTAGACCTTTTTGGTTGTTTATGGGGAAATAGACTTTAGGTCAAATCTATACACAAGCACACCACATTAAGGCAGATGCATACAATTGCCATGAGAATGTCTTTATCACATAATCAAACTTGAGAAAATGATAACCACATGGCTTGTAAACATAGATTGTTCTCAATCCAGAAGTCATTATTTTCTAAAATCCACGTCTTTCTGATTTTTTCTTATAGCACTCTACCTTCACAAAAAGGAAATATTTTCAAAATACATCAACTTAGATGGACATTTTATTGCATTTTTTTGTTTTGTTTAATTTTTAAACATACTGTTGTTTTTGCTATTATTTAGGTGACATAGTTGAAATAATGTTAGGTTATGGTATCAAAGTTATTACACACATTTCCACCTCCAACCAAAGTCCTAGTTCCACATCTGTTGTTGATGTGTAAATGAATGCATATGGTAGTACTTGAGCAGTTGGGAGTAGAGAGGAAAGTAAAATAAAACATCTCTTGTTTTGAAGTCTGGTGTGTGAGTTCTGTTAAATTGCTGTTTAAAGTCAGGTGACTTCACTTAAAATGGGAGATTGGATTCAGTGATCTCAAAAATTTGCTTAGACTCTATTATCTTACAATTTTCAACCAAAGGAGTATTTGTTGATGAGAATCATTTCTAGAAATAGAATCGAAAAAATAGTCTTAAGTATAAGAAAGACTTATGAATAAAATCACTGCTGTGTGGCATTGTTTTATTAAGAAAAAAGTTTATCCAATCTCCCATTTTAGGTAAAGTTACTTGACTGAGAAAAAAAATAAGATGATTGGTGAAGGAAGATATAGAAGTTACTTGGGTATAAAGGTGGAGGAGAAATAGAGCTGCAAGTATAACACAATAATACGAATACTATTATAAATCAGGATATCTCAAAAATAATTTATAAAAATTAAATGCTCATATGGTCATATTATTTCAGATCTGTCTTAGAGGCAATAAGGAAACGTGACTAAAATTATAATTTGAGTCACATAAAATTCTGTAACTTTTATAAACAACCTTGAGTTGAAGGACAGTGAGCAAGAGGCTAACAATCAAACCTCACCTAATAACGCAGTATATAGCATGGTAATAAAAAAAGGAAAGTATGGTGCCATCCGACAGTGAAACACACCACACTTCAGACTAGAACCAGGAGAAATGTATTAACAGAAGTCACAGCACATTATAAGGGAGCCAAAAAAAGGCACAGGAATAAATACAGAGGAACTGGAGATGTTCATGAAAGAAAAAAAAACAGATTTTTACATTTTCTATAGTTTCCATGAGAGGAAGGGCAGCATATTCCATCGGTTCAAATCACACAAAGCAAAGAAAAATTAACAGAAGCTGTTAGGAAGCCAATTCTGAACATCCTAATCCAAAAGTAAAATGTGCTGACTCTAAAGAAATGCTCCACTGTGGGAAATATATAAAAAGTGGCTGCAAAGAGGGTGATGTTGTAGACGAGTAAAATGAAGGAGAAATTGAGATATTGGAGCACCAAAATCTGTAAATGTCTCTTTCAGTTTTGGTGGTCTTAAGAATACCAGGAAGTGTTGATTTAAAGGCAAGGGGCCCCAAAACGACTTCCACCTGACTCATGGGATAACTCTTCTGTCTATTGACTTACATGAGAGTTTCATTATAGAAACACTCAAGCCACCAAGAAAACTCAAGCTGTTTTCGTCTCCTTGACATTCTTATTTTACTTACTAGTTTCTGTTGACCCTTTTATTGAGGTTAAAATCTCCCTTTACAGATTAATTTATGGGAAACATTCCATTACTTTCAAAGAGAGTTCCAATGAGTAGACAAACTTAGAACAAACAGGTACATCTTCATATTTAATTGCTTTCCCATTTGTGTGTCCAGAGACAGTATAGTGGGCAAGATGCATGCCTCACATGCAATCAACTTGGGTTCAATTCCTGGTGTTACATATGGTCTCCTAAGCATTACCTGGAATAATTCTCGAGCACGGAGTCAGGAGTAAACTGTGAGCACAGCCAGTTTGTCTTTTACTTTTATTGGGGTTTGTGTCTCTCCAGCAATGCTGGAGGTCTGAAGTACCAAGAAAACTATGTAGTGTCAGAAGTTGAACCCAGACCTTATGCTTGTGATGCATGTGCTCCAACCCTTTACACTCTCTCTAAAATATTTTTTAAAAGCTATTAATAAAATCAAAGGCCATGGACCTGAACAATAGTACAACGAGTAGGGCACTTCCTTGCAAGGGACCTGGATTCTATTCCAGGCATCCCATATGGTTCCCCTGAGAACTGCCAGGAGTAATTTCTGAGTGTAGAGCCAGGAGAAACCGCTGAGCATCACCAGCTGTGGCCCAAAAACAAATTTAAATAAAAAATAAAATTAATGTCCAGTAACTAAATAAAAAACATTTAGAAAGCTAAGAGATAAGGGGAAATTCTTTAATCACCATTGGATTACAGCTGGTCAATGAAAACCCATTCCTTTTCTCTTGGTCTGTGAGTCTATAAGTGTGTAGTATATAGATTTAATTTAAGGGGAGTATTGCTGTGTTTAGTCTTCCAACAAATAAACTTTTTCAAGAGTTAAGTATTTCTTCATGAATTAAGTATTATAAAGTACTTAATTGTACTTTATTTATTAGGTAGTACTTATTTTTTTTCAGGTCAACTGATATCTTTTCAATGACTCAGCTTTGCTGTTGTAGCACAAGAACTTCCAGGAAAAAAACATGTAAATAAATGGACATGGCTATATTCCAATAAAACTTTATTTCTCAAAATAAGCAGTGGGATGGATTTAGCCCAGGGTTTGTACTTTGCCAGCATGTTAAATTAAACCAAATCACCTAATTAAGCCAAAGAGTCTACTGAAATTGTGTAGCTTCAAAGTTCTTATCATTTAAAAATCAAAATCTGAAAGTGCTATTCAAAACTGAAAGTAGTTCTGGGGCCAGAGAGATAATATAGCCAGTAAGGTGCTTGCCTTCCACACCAACCTGAGTTGAATGCCCTGACATCAGCATCACATGCAGTTCCACAAGCACCACCAGGAGTAATGCCTGAGTGTAGAACCAGAAGTAACCCCTGAGCACTGCTAGATGTGCCCCCCCCCGAAACAAAATAACAAAAAACGTAAAGAAATTCTGGTGAATTTTATGATTATGTAAAGACTCAACTTCAAGAAAGTCCACAAAGGAGTCTCATCAGGTAAATGCCTATTTTAAATAACTAGGCAATAGAAACACAACAGAAAACTTTTAAAGAACAAGGGCAATTATTTGTACCATAAACTCAAAATTAAAGACTGATCAGCAGAGAACAAATACTTATAAGAAATTCAGCTTAATATCTGACATACAAGTGATAGGTAAAATAAGAAATTCAATTCAATCAATGACATATAAGTGATAGCTAAATAATAACCCACATTTTAACTTGTTCTTTCATATGAAAATTCACTCTATGTAGTTAGGTAACAAACTCTTACTGAAATGTTATTATACACCAAAAACTTTAATAGCTACTAACAATACCATGATAAATACCACAATAACACAAAATTGTAAAGAATATATTTATGTGCATGTCATGTGAATTTTTGTGTTTTTGAAAATACCAGCAGTTTTCAGGGTTTATTTCTAGCTCTGTACTCAGGGATCACTCCTGCTGGAGCTCTGGGGACTCTGTGTTGTGCCAGGGATCAAACATGGGTCAGTTGCATACCAGACAAGTGTCTTAACTCCCATACTATATCTCTGGCAGAACTGATTCCTTGTTACAACCCAAGATATTAAATTTTAAGATAAAATTAGAAATTAATAGTCTAATTAGCAGAGGTCATGTATTTTGGCAACTTAATTGAAACCATTGGCTGGAGTGATAGCACAGTGGGTAGGGCATTTGCTTTGCATGTGCCCAACCCGGGTTTGATTCCTCCGTCCTTCTCAGAGAGCCTGGCAAGCTACCGAGAGTAGTCCACCTGAACGGCAGAGCCTGGCAAGCTCCTGGTGGAGCTTTATTGGATATGCCAAAAACAGTAACAACAAGCCTCACAATGGAGACTGGTGTCTGCTCGAGAAAATTGATGAACAACAGGAGGACAGTGCTGCAGTGCAATTGAAACCATAATGCTCAGAAGAAAATCCACCGGGAAGAAGGTGCTTTAGGAATATGGTGGAAATGCACTTGATTAAACCTCTAGTGGTCAAAAGAGTCTGTTCAGGGAAAATGGTAACTAAATGACTTGTGGGCATGAATGGAATCGGTCTGGGGAGTTTATACCTTACCCCATTACAAATTATCACTTTGAAGAAGGAAACTGAAGATGTGTGTTGTTCAAAGAAGTTGGGTCTCCATGAAGGTGGTCTTCTGGTTTTGTAAAGAGAGAAGTGAAATATTAAGACTGTTAAGGAGACAGCATGTGGAAAAACACATCCTGAAAACATTTGGCAAGCTTTGCCTTGCCACGAAGCAGAGTGAACTTGATGAGACTTCCACTTAAGAAAACCAAGGATAAAATGTACTTAATGGTAGAGTACAGTTTTTAATCAAAACCTTGCGAGTTTCTTACAGAAGAGTGAAACTGGTCTATGCACATGAATAGAAAGATCATTGATCGCACCATAGGACTGGCCTGATAATAGATCTATAGAACTGTAATTGAAGAATTAAAAGCAAGGAGTTCTAATATACATACTCCCTAGTTCCATATCCCTCAGCCCCATGTCCCTTGCAACAGAGTGAACTATCATAACATGCTCAGTTGTAGTCCCTTCTCACAATGTCTCTTCTTTCACAAAAGTAAGGATAAAGGATAAAGGCCCTCCCGTTGTTCATCGATTTGCTCGAGCGGGCCCAGTAACATCTCCATTGGAGATTTTGTTGTTACTGT
>JAOXYA010088874.1:0-11142 GCA_028565675.1 Sorex palustris
TTGGTGGTGGAGAATGGGCACTGGTGAAGGGATGGGTACTTGATCATTGTATAACTGAAACCCAAGCATGAAAGTTTATAAGTCTGCAACTGTACTTCATGGTGTTTCACTAAAATTTTTTTTTTTAAATTAAGAATATGGCCTATGCAGAATCTTTGCTTTCCTTGTGAGATTCTGGAATGAGGATGTTGTGTTCCATACCAGTAAGAACCTTGGGTCAGTGGGTATAGAATGAGCTTTCTTGGTACACAACACTTACTATGTTGTTTTAATTTATTCCTAGGATCACTAAAATGTGTCTCAAGGCACTCCATGTGGAGAGGACTCTTGGGAAATTCTGCCTGGTTTCTTCTGTTTTTTACCCTTAGAACCTTTTCCTGGCTGATTGTACACCATTCTACTTTGTGATAATGTTTCTGTACTGAGTATAGGACCAAAAACTGAGGTTTGTGAGTTCCAGAGTATCACTGGACCTGGGGTTGATTGTGGGGACCCCTGAGACATTGTTGTTTTGGTTATCCATCATTTCTCTTTGAAATGTGAGTTTTAGGGAGTTGTTCCCAAATATTGAAAGTGCAATTGCAGACTTGAGAGGAAAGTTACACGGAGATCACAATGTCTACTCTCTGTGATGATTGTACTGGAGCTAAGATAGCAAAGATCAAATTGTGTTTTCTTGACTTCTCATTCATTCACGCACTCTAGCTCTGGGTTAGCACAGACCACCGGTAATATTCTTTGGGGTCATATTTGAAAGACAGATGTGGAACAGCAGTCATGCTTCTTGTACTCTGTAGTCTCATGACAGGCTATTGCATAGCCCGCCTATCATGTCTGCATAGTTCTGTCTGGTTGGCCTTTGATAACTGCTAGGCTGACATCAATTGCAGCTCCTACCCTCCATCAGCTCCCACAGTATCAGGGCTGCTCTGCTTTATGACGAAGGGCACCTATGTCACCTTCTGAACCCACACATCATTACACTGGAGATTTGAAGACAGTGAGAGGTGGGGGCAGGTGCCAGTTCATTCATCTGGTTTCCAGCTCATTCTCACAGACAACCCACCATAGGCTCTCAGTGTCCCTTGGAAATGTTGCAGGGGGATGTCAAAAATGCAAGTCGCTTGCAATCTGGGCATTTCTGAGGGTTGTGTTTATAGCTAGCAACCAGAAAGATGAGATAATATCTCCCTCAGGGACAAAGAATAGGCCAGCTTCCTGCCTGCTACACGTATTTGGTGGATTCTGCAAACTCAAGTTTCTTAGTTGTGATGAAAATATACTGTATGTGCATCGTTCATTTGAGATCTTTTGTGTATTCCCGCTGGGCTTGGTGGGGGGGCAGAGGAAAAAAGGCAAATATGATATTAATGCTACTTGCACTATGTAACAGAATACTTTTTCTCTGACCCGAGTACTGTGTCATCTGCCAGAATCCATGGTACAGTTAAAGGCTAATTTATTAGTGTCTAAGTAGGTTAAAACCTTAGACAATAACAGTGTGTTCTAGTGTGCCCTGGCAGCTCCTTTGTGCCCATCTTACCTGCTTCCTGCCTGCCCTGGTGACTTCAGGCATCACACAGGAACAATAGACAGATCTAGATTGTTTAACCTGAATCTACACTTGTGTAGAAATAACTCGTCCCAATAAACACCCTATATTAATTTTATGCGCATCTTCTCCTCTGCTGGAGAAGAGGCCAGCACAAATGCTGACTGAATTCAACCGTGAGTGTGGAAAGGTCAGACTACAGTTGAATCTCACGAAGACAATGTTTATGAGAAACGGTCTCGTTCCTGACATTCCATTCACTCTCAACAGAACGAACATCTCTGAATGCAATCGTTATGTGTACCTAGGTCGAGAAGTCAACATGACAAATGATGTGGCACCTGAGTTGCGCAGGAGGAAGAGAGCAGCTGTGAATGTCTTCAAGAGCGTTGAAGAAATAGCTAAGAGGATGAAGAATCTCCAGCTCTGGGCACATCTCTTCGATCCCACCATTCTTCCTGCATTAACATATGCCTCAGAGACCTGGGCCCTACAAAAACAGGATGAGAAAGCTATTGGGGTCTCCCAAAGAGGAATAGAAACAGCTATGCTTGGAGTATCACGTTTCACTCAAATGAGAGAAAGAATCCGGAGTTCTGACCTCCGTCGATGATGAAGAATCAGGAACACTGTCTCATTTGTCAAGGTGTCGAAAATCACATGGGCTGTACACGTACTGAGATTTAGAGATGACCACTGGACTAGAGCCATTACCGACTGGATTCCACAGGACGTCAAAAGATCACGTGGCCACCCACCTATGAGATGGTCAGACTTCTTCAAGACCCTGAATGATTGGGTTCTTTGTGTTCCTAGAACGAGCAGACGCCATTGGACTACACTAGCACGTGACAGGGACGAATGGAGACGTTACTGATGCCCACTCAAGCAAATCAATGAGTAACGGGATGTCAAGTGATCAAGTGACCGTGATTAAAGAAAGGTATGCATGTTTTATTTTTTTATTTTTGATTTGGGGGCTACATCAGGAAATGCTCAGGGCTTACTCCTGGCTCTTTGCTCTGGTATCACTCCTTGCAGTGCTCAGGATCAAACCCAGGTCAGCCATGTGGTAAGCACCTTACCTGCTGTCCTATCACTCCAACCCTGGGGATGCATGCTTTAAAATGAAAAACCACTGAGAAGGCAAGGGCAATCTGCAATAGAACGCTGATGAGCTTTGGGATAACCAGATACCATGAGATGGGTGCAATCCTCATGGTGAGCCTTTGCGTCATGCACATGTGTTCATGTCCCTATCTCGATACAGTTTTCTCAACGGAAAAGAAAATGGGGACTATGAATTTGATAATACACCTATCTCTTGATGAAACAATTCTTCCCGGCAATGACAGGACCCGACCTGAAGCAAAAAGTCAACCCTCTGTGGGCACAGGTGTCTCCAGTAAAAAGTCAACCCTCTGTGGGCACAGGTGTCTCCAGTAAACCCACGTGAAGTGACTGACACCAAAACCTCAGTATTGTTGGACCTTTCGTTTGCTACACTTTCAAAAACTATAACAAAATGTCAGTGAAACAAAGATGTTTGCTCCCACTGCAGGGATACAAAAAATTTCATAACCATGGAAAGTAAGTGCCAAACTTATCAGCACCTGCTTAAGTACTTTCTAAAACAATCATAAACATCCCATAAGTGTTCACATTTGGTGAGGTGCTGGGGAAAGCTGCAGTGGCAGAGAGGTGCCTAATCGTGGCGGGCACTGGGTCCGAGCTCCAATACCACCAGGTGAAACACCACATAAACTCACCGTGGGTCACAAGTGTGACAATCTCACATAAAACTGGAGTCACCATGAAGAGTAAAATCTACATAAACCCTGTGGATCAACATCTAATGCAACAATTCACACACAGTGGAAATCAGTAGAGGAAGAGAGGGAAGAGTAGAGTATCTTTGAAAAAATAATGGCAGAAAATGCCCAAATTATCATAAAATCACTAACCTATCTATTCTTGAACAGTGTAAGTCCAAGTAGCATAAATTCAACTAGTACTACCAGAACATTTCCTAATCCAGCTGTTCAAAGACAAAGCATCAACCTGGACAGTACATCCTGTAACAGGACCATCAACAGGCTCATGTTTGTGTCCTCATGAGATCATGGTCACGGGGTCAGACTCAATGTGCTAGAAGTAAAAGCATTTCTTTTAATTTAATTTTTATAAAGTTGTTCATAATAATTTATTACATTCAATATTCCAACATCAATTCCACCACCATCACACCTTCCCACCACTATTATTTAGAATTTTCCCACCACCACCCAAGACTGCCCCAAAAGCATATCTTAAATAATTTATTTTGTATTGCTTGTTATGAATAATCTGCAAAAAAATGATTCAAAAGTTTCCTTAGAGGAAAGTGCATGAAGATTGTTGTATCTCACCCTGGAGCCATTAAATCCTTGTATAAGAGATTAGTAACATGTTGTTACAGGCTGAACCCTGTATATATTTGACCAAGACTGATTGCCTTCTAAACTTTACATCCATCAAATGTGGTGTGTAACTCTTGTTACATCAGTGGCATAGAATATGAGATGGGAGTAGGTTGCCCATTCCCAACTCTGTTAGAGCCTGGAGATTTTGGTCATAAAACCTGCATACCTGAGTTTTTCAGCAGATTCATTCTCATGGATGAGGCTGATCCTGAGCTCGTGGAGACTGGCTGAGAGTATGGCGGTGCTTGGGTTCTGGAGGTTTCTGGCTGCTAGGTCTCTATTGGGGCAGGTGGTGGGACTCACCCACCCCCTCCAGGGTGCCCTGTATGAGGCTGGCATGGGGTCTGAGGCATCTCTGCAGCTTGCTGCTCTCTTCTGAGATTTATTTGTGAGGCATTGGATCATGGCCATTAGTGAGCTTATATGATGCCAGAGGCAGCACATGAGCGTGACTGCCAGGCTCCAGGAAGAAGAGGGAGATGGGGGTAGATCACAAAACCTGGAATACAAGTATTTTTCAAGAAATATTTCTACATTCAGTATATACTCATAAATATGGGCTGGAGCGATAGCATAGAGGTAGGGTGTTTGCCTTGCACACAGCTGGCCCGGCCGACCCGGGTTCAATTCCTCCGCCCCTCTCAGAGAGCCCGGCAAGCTACTGAGAGTATTTCAACTGCACGGCAAAGCCTGGCAAGCTACCCATGACGTATTCATATGTCAAACACAGTAACAATAAGTCTTATAATGGAGACATTACTAGGCCTGCTCGAGTAAATCGATGAACAATGGAATGACATCGATTTACTCGATGAACAACGGGACAGGACAGGACTCATAAATATGCTCAGCATATTTCTAAATCTTTCTTCTAAAATGTAAGAGAAATTAAGATGATTCCAGGGTCAGCTGATGACCGAGATTTCCCACAATAAATGCTAAAGGGCCTTTGAGACTGATAGGAAAACAGTGGGTGACAGTTTCAAAGCCCACACAGAGAACTAAGGATCCCAGTAAGGGAGCAACACAGCTAATACAAAAACAGAAGTCATCCTTGGAGACAGGAGGTGGGAAAAACATGGCTCTCCTGAGGAGCATTCTCTGGTAATGGCAGTGCTCGCCTGCCACCTGGAGCCCAGCAAGGATTCTGCTCTCCTCACTCTGCCAGCAATACAGTAAGAAAAAGAGAAGCTGTGGCCATCTCAGGTGGGAACGCAAATGCAGAGTTACCTCATCTATGCACACCTGATCTTACTCACTGAAAGTTCAAAATATCCTTTAAAGAACTTAAGTGCTAATAAGCCTGTTCAATACAGGATCAAGATATAAAAATTATTTCTGTGACCAGAAAAGCACTTCATAGAAGGCACTCGCCGTGCCCACGGATCGTGGTCTGTGGAAGAGGTCACTTAAGGAAGCTGAGAGAGGAGGCCCCTCAGGCCAGGGAGGGTCAGAGCAGTGAGAAAAGCACTCGGTCGCAGGGGGGAGCGTGGCTAGCCATCCCCCATCCCAAACAGAAGGGCTCTCCAAATCCCCACTTCTACAGGGGCCACACGCTGTGGGGGCTCCCAGCAGAGCCTCGTGTGGCCGCGGGTGCTGAGGCACTGAGGCGCCACAAGACCACCGCTGACGGCCGGCCCAGCAACACACGGAGCCGCCAGCTATACACAGCAGAACTCAGGAAAGGTGACACTTCGATTCAAAGTTAAAGCATGTAAAACTAACGTAAAAATAAAACACAATGAGGACAGTGAAAATACGAGATCTGAGAGGAAACCTGAGTCAGAACGCCGTTAGCATTTTTCAAGAGTCAAATACTAAAAATATCATTGCTAAGACATGGAAAAGGGTTAATAAAGAAAACTAGATATTTCAATGAAGAAGTTGATTTTGTTTGAGACAGTACAGGGATTAAGGCACATGCTCTGCATGCAGCCAATCATGGCTTGATCCTTGGCACCTTACAGTGAACCACTGGGTTGGCCCCAAATCTCGAGGATTGGGGGGCCCCGGGTCCTTGAGCACCACCAGGGAAGAAAGGTTAATCCGATGCTGTGAATGATTCCTTCACATCTAGGAGACACACCGAGTGAGACGCTAGCCACTGCTGGCCCCGGTGTCCTGCAGTCTGTGTTTTAGGTTCTGGGCAGGCATGAGGGCTGGATGATGAGGACATCAGCCTCAGGTCTCCTGGCTGGGCCTGGTATTGGTGTGACTGGAACGTCTAAAGTATAGATGCGTATTGTTGGAGTTACACATTCTTCCCACACTCTATAAGAAAACACATAAGCTCGCACAAACTTGGGGAGAAGAGTAGGCAATATTTGTCAGAAGCTGTTCAAAAGTGAGGGCCATGACTCAGCAATCAGGCTTCTGTAAATGTTATGTAACTTGCACACACCCAAACCAAGTGTGTTTGAGAATGCCCCGCACAGCCGGGCACAGCCCAGCTAGTCTAGTCAGAAGTTCCCTGCACGCAGGACAAAGGAGGCAAGATACAACACACTCTGGAGAGAACTCCCTCACAAAATCACAGCCGATCCTTAAGAAATAACTCAGGCAAGAGGAGGACTTGCAAGAGGATCTACCCCATTCCCCCCGATGTACCCATGTACAGCGGCACACATGCACGCATGCCTCATGAATACACATGAGCACTCAGGAAAAAGGTCCCCAGCTTCCCACAGACACAGGCCAGAGAGTGTTACAGGCCTAAAGCAGTTTGCTGGGCTTTATTTCTTGGTTATTGTTGCTGTTGTTTCAGTTGATTAGTTCTATGTAGTTTCTTCCCCAAGATGGGAAACATTTGGAAATAATATCATCCTTGGAGCTAATTTAGCAGCCTATTTGTGGAATCGCATCTTGACATTTTCCGAAGGGCGGCTGGGGCTCCCCCAGTCTTCTACGATAGTTTTCCTTCCTTGGGATCGATCGGCCAGGGCATGCCTTCTAATCCCACCCTGGCCTGTTCTCCACCAGGGCAAGGGAAGAGCAGCTCTGACTGGGGCTGCGACCAAGACTTCCAGGGAGGCAGCACATGGCAGAGGGAGGCAAAGATGTTCTGGAGCTCTGGGCCTCTGTGGAAAATGTAGGTTTCTTCCTGCGCTGCTCCACCAGAAACTCACCCTGAGCTGTGTCTCCATCATGCCCAAGAGATGGGTCTCAGTACAGACACGAGAATTACAAGATACAGGAACCCTCCACGCTGAGTACGAACAAATACTTGCATCCATGCATTTTTTTCCAATAGTACTTGTAAAGAACGTACATGGAAATGGAGCAGAACAAAATTACAGCCCAATGACCACATTCCTGCAGTGCGACCATATACACAAGGCCATAGGCCATACATAAGCCTTCAGAGGGGCAAGAGGCCCCCAACACCCCCCCACCCCACTTGCTCCATGACATTCCACGGGAAGAATCCTCTGCCAGGGCCCCAGGGCAAAGTTATACTGGCCCAGTGCTGCCAAGAGCCCCCGGGGTCCCTTTCTAGAACATCCCCAGCCTGGGCCTCCCTAACACTGGGCAGCAACACATGGGAAGGACCTGTCCATCCACTAATGCCTGGGCATCTGAGCTGAGTCAGGAGCATTTCACATTCTCCCATGGCTCAGCAAGGGAACGGCAGACCCAAGCGACCAGCACAGGAACATGGGTAAAGGAGATAGCACCAGAGCCCAGCGAGTCCTTGCCACGCAGCTGTGGCCAGTGGACACAGAACCCCACCACACTGCCCAGCCTCACTTCAAACCTGCTGTCAGCCAGCCCCAATGACGCAGAAACTGGGGTGCAGGAAGGCAGCACAGAGGCCACGGGGGTCAGGAGCTGAGCTCCCCAGGTCATTCATGCTCCTCTCAGGAGGCAGAGGCAGGGGCTGGGCAGCGAGCACAGAGCAGCAGGGAAACAGGACGGAGCGCTGCTGCAGAGACGTGAGCCCTGGAGAGCCGCTGCCTGTGGGCTCTGATGGGGAAGGGAGCAGTGACCTGCTGTGCCCATGACACAGGTCCTGAGAAAGGTGAACGCTGACCCGTGGGGGGGGCGCAGATGACAGGAGAACTCCAAGGCCATCGGCAGCTGCCTGCAGGCTAGATACCCCAATTCCATCCCTGACCCCCAGCACCCGCACTCTTGCAAACTGGAGCTCTCACCCAGAGAGAAGCAGGCGGCCAGGAGGCGGCCTTGGACTGGTCTCTGGGATGAGGGTCACTCATACACGTGTCCCAGCAGAGAGCTCAGGGCAGAGTACGGGCCTTTCTCTGCAGGGAGAGGACACCTGGACCCACACACGGCCTGCCACAAGGAGGCTCCACACTCGTCCCATGGCGCCCTGAGCACTGCAGCACCTCCTCCTGGGGGAAGTCACCTGCCATCCCTGCTGTCCGCAGCCTCTGAATCTGGAAGTGACTCCACGGGTGAAGGGCCAAGGAGAGCGACTCAGCAACACGGCTCAGTGGCCCAGACTGTGGGGTTTGCGTGCAGACCCTGATGACAAAGGCCTGAGAGCACTGTGGGAAATGCTGCTTGTGAGGAAGAGGAAGGTAAAGTGAGATGGGCACCGGCTGTGCTGGAAGGAAACTGGGCACTCTGGGGAGCAGTGGACAGAGCTGCTGAGGTGCAGGCTGCGGGGGCATGAGGGTCAGCGGCTGTGGGCTCCACTTGCCAGCGGTCAGAGGGATTGAGAGCAGGAGCAAGTCAGCAGATGCATACTTGGACTGCAAGCGTGCACAGGGTGACACACACCTGTGAGCACACACATGCTCAGGGTATTGGGTCACCCTGCAACTTCACAGGGATGCTGCTCAGGACTGAGCTGGCCACCTCAGGTGACCCAGAGACATTGCATGAGACTGACCATCACTTCAGGACTCCCAGGAACACTGCATGTGACGACTTTCTCACCACAGTGCCTCCCAGAGACTTCATATGGCCAGGTCACCTCAGGCCTCCCAGGGACACGGCACGAGACTGACTCAGTCACTTCAGGCTTCCTTGGAATTCTGCATGGGACTGACCAGGTCACCTCAATGCCTTCCAAGGACTCTGTACGGCACTGATCCAGTCACCTCAGGCCTCTCAGTGATTTATATCTCAGTGATTTATATCCAGGGGAGATGTGATCTGGTCACCTCAATGCCAACACATTATCAAGAGTTATTACAACTTAACAACAAAAAGACAAAAATCTCCTTCTTCATAAAGGAGAGACTCTTGGCCAGAAAACACTAGGAAATAATGCCCATGCTTTCTTTCTTTCATGGAAATGCTGGTCAAATACCCAGGAGATTCCACAGAGCACTCGTGAGTCCAGTGGACAACAAGGGTAGCAGCACCGCGAGCTGAGGGTGTGAGGAGCACCTCAGGCACGGCCGGCCGGTGTCTGCTGCAGCCTGGTCGGAGAAGGCTGTGGCACGTCCTCGGGAATGGAAGATGGACACCCACAGGGTCCAGCTGTCCCACCTCTGGGTCCATCTCAGACCGAAAACATCCATACCCAAGTCCCAGGTGCCCGTGTGTTCCCTGCAGGGGCACCTGCAACAGCCAAACCGTGGGACCAACTGACGTGGTGTGGAGGGCTGAACAGATCCAGACCCTCTGGGGCGTCACACACGGAACACACTCAGCCTGAGAGGGGCGGTTTGTGGCCTCACAGTAATAGGGATGGAACGGGAGGGGGTCACACACAGGGCAGAGTCAGGCGGGGCAGGCAAGCAGCGGGTGATTTCACCCATTTACGCTATATAAAGACGAATAGTTGATGGAGAGATGGAACAAAACAAAACGCCACAGTGGATGCTAAACTCCAGAGCCAAGCTGATGGAGAGGAGAAGGTGGGGGAGAGAGAAAGGCTGGGTGCAGAAGAGTAAAACCTTGTACCCTCACACTGAAACGGTGCTGCCGCCTCAGAGGCCAAGATGGGCACTGAGGCTCTGCGGGGAGCGGAGAGGCACCTCCCAGGCAGCAGAGGGACAGGCGGCAGAGCTGGGCCTCCAGAAGGATGAGTCCAGCTGAGCAGTCCCAGAGGAACCCAAATCTGAAAGCAGGACACGTGACAAGTCAGATGCTGCAGGTGTGACGATTCAGCCCTGGAGCCCCACCCAGGGGCTGGAGAGACTCTTCAGGGTCAGAGTACAGCCCACCTAGTTCCGCCCCACACTAAGTTCCCCTGACCAGCCCCTCCGGGTGACTGGTAACCCTCACACAGCACTGCACCCTCAGATCTACACACTGAAAGGCTGCCTGCCAGCCAAGACTCACTGGGAGGGACTTCTCCTGAGCACAGCCAGGGACACCCCCCCACCCCCAAACCAGGGTCTATTCATGCTGGAGGTCGGGCAAGTCGAGACGGAGGTCACTGCATCCCAAAACAGCCCCATCTGGGGTGCTGCCAATCACTGCATACAATGAATGAATCTGTTCTGGCCAGCAGAAGGCATGGTTTTCTGAGTGGGCGGCCATGCAGGCCCATCCCAGCTCCCCTCGCCCCAACAACAACCCAGCTGATCTGAAGTTCCCCGAAAGCCACCCTGACGTCCCAGGGCCGGGCGGGATCCTGAATGTGAGTGGACAGACGGGACTAAAGGAGCAGATGCTTGGCCTCTCCCACAGGTCAGCCCAGTGGAAGGTGTGGTTTTCAGAGCAAGGGCAGCTGCTGCTGTGGCCACCAATTATTCTCCCTCTCCACACCCCATAAGGTCCACACCTTTGCCCCCGGTATTGGACTTTCACAAGGGCACCTGTTACCCCAACCACATTAGACCAATAGTGTATAAGCTCCTAGCCCAATCAACATTCCCTCAAAAACCCACAGAAGTGTCTGTGAGAGCAAGGAAGAATAGAACCCTAGTTACAGAGAAGCAGTAAGTTCAGACCAAAGAACGCATTTCTTGAACCAGTGAAAATTTACATAGGAACATAACTAGAATGAAATACCTTTGATGGGGAAGAGAGATTAAATCATCACCTGAGCTTTTCAGGAGTCCTCCTGGCAGTGGGAAGGGTGCAGATAGTATCACTTACTCACTTAACTTAGTCTTCGATTTGCTCGAGTGGGCGCCAGTAACATCTCCATTTGTCCCTGTCGCGTGCTAGTGTAGCCCAATGGCATCTGTTCGCTCTGGGAACATG
>JAOXYA010088900.1:0-11142 GCA_028565675.1 Sorex palustris
TCCAGATACCCCAAAATTGCTGCTGTGCCTTTGGCCAGACCCCAAAAACTTGGGGCCAAGTTTACCAAGAAAGTAAATGGCTAAAAGTTAGGTATAAAAGTTAGGTACCCACAAACCACCTCCAGCTCAGCTATATAAATGGAGGCAAGGCCTCTCTGGTTCCTGATCAAGCTGCTTAATGGTCATGATCCCAGAGACTCAGAAACAAATCTTGGAACTCAGCGGCTTTTGGCAGAGATGTGTCTGGTCCCCATAATGGGTTACCGGCACAAGACCACCCCAGGGGGGAAAACGGTGTTGTCCCTCCGACTGCTCCCCCTTGGTGGCTTGGTAGCCACCATCCTTCAGAGGCCATTGGGTAGTCAGGTTTGGGCCCGCAGTGACCCCAACCCTCCTCATCCACAAAACAAATTGCAATGAGTATTTTCAAATAGGCAAATGCATGCTCAAACAGAAACAGAATTAATACATGTTAAATCATATTAGATTTATTACTAGAGTAGCCAGCAGAATAATAAACTTGAATCTAAAGGTGTTTGGGCACCTGAATATTTACTTTAAAAACTGTTCAAATAGGAGTCAGAAAGAGATTTCAACAGTTTGAGCATGTGCTTGCAAGCAGGAAGCCCAGGGTCCAGGCCAGGTTCCCCACTGGCACAGCATATTCCCCTGAGCATTGTCAGGAGAAACCCTGGAGCACAGAGCCAGGAATAGTCCCTGAATACCATGAAGTGTGGAAATTATAAAAATAAAAGGCATTTTGGGGAAGGGTTAGGCACTGCATTGATCAGGGGTACTCCAGGCTCTGTGCTCAGGAGAACAGAGAAACCTTATAGGATTCTTGAGAAACCTTATAGGATTCCAGGGATTGAACTCAGGTCAGCTGCTGAAGGCAAGCACCCTACCCAGTCTATCTCTCCAGTCTAAAAGTGAAAGATATTAATAAGATTGTTGTTCAAATATAATAATTTATTTAATTCATAGCGGTCAGTTAATTTCCTGTATAGTCCTTATAATCCTTAGAGACACAATTTATACCAGAGATAAGTGCCCGAATCAACATGTAACCTCACAAGTCTTTGTAGTATATCAAACAAAAGTTTCTTTTCCTTGGATAATTATATATTTCTTGGTCACCTTTTTCTTTTTAACACTTCCTGAGTGTGTCAAGCTGTTCTCTCTTTGTCCTTATATTAATTTTTATGACATCTCTGAAACTGTGCTTATAACAAACAAAAAATTAGATTCTAATACAAAACATCAGAAGAACCATTATTGAAAATTAATTCTCCAATTTGGGTATGTGTAATTTGGGGAGTAAACTTCAACTTCCTTAAAGTTCTCACTCTCAATCTGATAGAATTTTTCATCTTCTGAGCCACTATTGGCCTTCCGTTTTTCTATCCCAGCTCTAGCAGAGAACAGAAACTTTGCTGGCACAGCCATCTGGTTCTCTCCTCTGCACACTGGCACAAATTATACAAATTGCTTTCCTATTTTTAGAGGAAATACCACATTCAGATAGTCATTTTCATGTGCTAATGACCAGTCTATTACCTACCTTACTAATCACTCTGATTCTATTGGAGATTCAACACTCTTCTCCAAAGAAAATCATCACTCTACCTTTAACTTCCTTCTAGATCTTATTCAATTCTCTTTTGGGGACCTTTAAAATATTCCTAAATCTGATGGATTAAAATGTGTGACATTTATAGAGGCTCATATCTCATGAGTGTAATTTTTTATTTCATTTAAATTCCTTTCAATTAAAAAATGGAAAATTTTCCCTCCCATTTCAAGCAAACTACACTGTAGTACTGTAGCACTGTCCTCCCGTTGTTCATCAATTTGCTCGAGCGGATCCAGTAACGTCTCCATTGTGAGACTTGTTATTACTGTGTTTGGCATATCAAATACATCATGGATAGCTTGCCAGGCTTTGCCGTGTGGGCGAGATACTTTCCGTAGCTTGCCGGGCTCTCTGAGAGGGGCAGAGGAATCAAACTCGGGTCAGCCTGGTCAGCGCACGCAAAGCAAATGCCCTACACAATATGGGGGAAGTTCACATTACAACAATTTAGGCATAAAATGTAGTTAGCTTGAGAGATGAGTATAAAACACTTAGAGTGGAGGCTCAGGAGACAGGCTTGCTAACAGCCTCAAAAATCTGTTCAAAATTTAGATATCTCTAGAGAAAGTGATATTCAGGATAGTTGCTGGGTCTCAGGAGGGAAAGGTCACTTCTGATTGAGGGTCCAGGTAATCCTCTCTAGGAGGCCCTCAGACAACAAGTGCCAAAAGGCTGAAAGGCCTTCAAACTTGTATCATATTTCACAGTTATGTTATCAGGACTACCTAACTTTTAACTTAGGTGGAAGCTCTCACATAGCTTTATCTGTTCTTAGGAACACACAGCATACCTGTTTATCAGTGTCTTTGTAAAAGAGTGTTGCTTTCCATTTGTGAACATAAGCCCCATCCTTTCATCACCTGAGATACGGCTCCATCCCAATGCCACCCCACCCTTTCATTCACCCGGGTCATTACAATGTCAATATAAATAAAAACTCCATTTGTTGGGATCATTACAATCTGAATATATCATAATATACATATATGTGTATACATGTGCATATATAGGACCTATATCAATTTAATCAGTTATTATATTTGAACATCTTTTATTAACATCTTTCCACTTTTAGACTGGAGAGAAAGTATGGTGAGTAGGGTGCTTGCCTTCAGGCAGCTGATCTGAGTTCTATGCACACATATGTATATATATAAAATGCTCTCCTTGAAACTCCATCATACATTGAATCTGAGATTAAGCTCCCACAAATTTTGAAAGAAATAAAATGAAATTTCCTTTTCCCATTTCAATGTCACTGTCACTGTCCTCCTGTTGTTCACCGATTTTGCTCGAGCAGGCCCAGTAACGTCCCCATCATAAGACTTGTTGTTACTGTGTTTGGCATATCAAATACATCACGGGTAGCTTGCCAGACTCTGCCGTGCAGGGGAGGTACTCTTCGTAGCTTGCCAGACTCTCCGAGAGGGGCGGAGGAATCGAAGTTGGGTTGGCCATGTTGGCCACTTGCAAGGCAAATACCCTACTCGCTGTGCTATCACTCCAGTCCTTCCCATTTCAAAGTAAAATATTAGATTTTAGTAGTAAGTAGGTTGAAAGTAGAAGAAAGATACAAAGACTTAGAAAAGGAATTTGAATTTTTTAAATAGGCAGCTGCCCAAAAAACCCTTTTGTATTTTATATATACCTAATTGTTTAGGACACATGTTTATCTTTTGTTAAATATTCTGGACTTGGGAATATTTTAAAAATATTCCAGCTTTACTGCAGGAGTCCATGACACCAAGCACAGAAGCATTGACCTCCGCCTAAAATATACTCTGTACATCCTTGTCAACGAGTCCCCACAATGACAGAACAGAAAGGAAAAGTCTGGAATGCAAATATCTCATTAGCTTCCACCTGGCCTGACTGACTAGCTTGCTTGGATTCCCTGTGATTTCTTTAGACATGGGAACAGGACTTTTATGTTAGAACCTTGAAGATATGAATAATTCTTATAACCTCCAAGGTGTTGTGAACAATGTTAGTCTCCAAGAAGGGTAAGAGCAGAAAAGTAGCTGAAAGAGAAAAAGCAAAATGCCCCAAAGCCAATAGCAATATACAGCCATGCTTTTCTGGGTCTTATCAATTCAATCCATTTTGATCTGCCAGTTTCCCAAGCTGAATTCCCACACGGGCTTGAAATCATTGGCTAACCCATTCAGAGAGCAATGAACAGGGAACTTTGGCTTTCTGATCATGACCAGATCCCTACACTGGTGCTTCAGTCAGTTTATTTTACAGTACAAAGAGCCGGAACCCAAAACAAATAAATAAGAATACTATAACTTTGTACCATTCATTCCCACCCTCACCTTTAACTGAATCGATAAACCAAGGTCACATAAAAATCTGAAGTAACAAGTGACAGAATCTAAATTATTATGAATGTGCATCAAGTCAGACAATTTCTCCTTTGCACTCAATTCTCATCGCAGGTTCATTAACAAGGACAAAGATTCACCCAAAAGTGCTTTGCATGCATGAAGGTCTTTACAGCATTCTCAGACAATGAATGATCAGTGCCACCTCCCTCTGGACACCTAAGACCAGTGAATACATAGACAGCTATAGCACAAAGTAAAATTGCTTTTCTTTCTCTATTTTCTGGCCAAACTTGGGTTGAGTACAAGGGACCAGTATCCTCAAATCCCAGAGAAAAATTGAATAATTTGGGTGTAGTAGTAGGAACTCTTCTGTGTCATAAGGCAGGAACCACAATTACAAGAGAAGAGATAATACACAACAAGGAGTTCCCAATGCACAGAGGAGTCTGAAAAAGAAAGGACCTAACTTTTTTAACATATGCTAAAAAAAACTACCCAAGAATTGACCAACCAAGGCTACAAGGAAAAATGTGATGGAAATAAACTTTACTGCTCTCTTTTCTCTGTGGAAGTTTTAATATTCGTTCATCCACCAACAGATAATTAGTGAGAGTCTATTATACACTAAGTATTATGCTAGAACCAGGATAACATAAATAAAACTATAATGACAAGAGTCTTTTGTCTTCCTTGTTAAAAGGAAGTGTGCTTGTTAGAGAACAGTCAAAATGGAGATAAACTGAATCCTCCCAACCATAAAAAAAGTTAGTAGCAGTGTATAAACTCTCCTTTTAGATAGTATAGTAGGGCTCTTCTCTTGCAACCAACCCAAGTTTGGTCCATGACACCCAGGAGGTCCTCAGAGTCTTTTCAGGAGTAATCCCTGATCTCAAACCAGGAGTAATACCTGAGCATAAAACCATAACACCCATAAGGAGAGAGGGAATGTGCCTGCCACAGAGGCAGGGGGGAATAAGGGGGTTGGCAGGAGGGATACTGGAAATATTGGTAGTAGAGAATGGGCACTATTGGTGAGATGGATACTAGATCATTGTATGACTGAAATGTAATCACGAAAGTTTGTAGGTCTGTAACTGTATCTCACGGTGAGTCATTTAATAAATAAATAAATTAATTAAATAAAACCATGAAGAAGAAAAAAAAGACCTGAACATAGCCAGGTGTGGCCCCAAAACAAATTAAAAAATCTATTTTCAATATGCATGAATCTATATGTATAATTTTCCAAGGGGCTGGAGCGATAGCACAGCAGGTAGGGTGTTTGCTTTGCACGCAACCGACCCAGGTTCGATTCCCAGCATCCCATATGGTCCCCCGAGCACGGCCGGGAGTAGTTCCTGAGTGTATGAGCCAGGAATAACCCCTGTGCATCGCCGGGTGTGACCCAAAAAAAGAAAAAAAAAAAGAATGTCATACTATTAGCACATAATATTGTATCATAACTGTTTTTTATTTTATTAATCTTTCACATGTTGCAGTCAGATTAAAGACAAATTTCCTCACTTGAAAAGTAGGAGTAGAGGTTATTTTCTCTTTTAATTCTTACAATGTGCTACACTTGATGTGAGGAAAACAAAGAGAAAATAAACCCCCAGTCATCCCAGCTGCTCTCAGTGCTAACCAAGGGAGTGTTAAATACTACAGCTTCCACAACTCTATTTACTACAAGAAACAACAAGCCCCAGGTCATGGCCCTGGGTTCTCCCGAGCAGGCAGAGGAGGGGTAGCATTTCCATTTGAAGGTGAAACAATGCACCATCCAAAAAACTTGTCCCTTGCAATAGATAACCCAAAAGGGAGGCTAGAGTTTAACTCAGTGTGGTCAGGACTCTGATGTAGAGCAGGAGAGAATTAGATTTACTTGCCCTAAAAAACCTGCAATTTCTCCCACATTAGACTGTACTTAAAGTCATTCTAATTATTCAGCTTAGTATTAGTGTCAATTTCAGTCTGTTCCACTTCGGAAAAGTCGCAAAACTTAAGGTCTAAGTCCTTAAATCATTTAAGAGTAGCTTGTTGTGCAGAGAAAGTAGACCTCCTCTCAAGATGAAATTTACTTATGGATCAATCCCAAACCCACAAAGAAGGGAATCACCCCAGTAGCCAAACACAGAATTATTTTTACTTTTTGTTTGTCTTTTATCAATTCAACTTCAGACAGTAATGCAAAACCATTCTCCATGGGGTTGGGATGGGGTTGTGGGCCAGGGTGCCAAACAGAGCTGTGGGTCAAGCTTATTAATATGTAGAACTTCAGTTTCTCACACCTACTAGGCATGTACTCTACCACTTGTGCTAATCCATATAGCTTTATTTCCAGTGTCTTTTTATTCCACTGTATCAGTGTACCAAATTTTATCAAGCGTCTTTTTTTCTCTAAGTTTTTATATCTTCCAATTTTCTTACTACAACATTCCTATAATGAATAGTTGGTGACTACATATTTGTCCATTTGCATCATTATGATCTTAAGATGATTCTTTCAAATAGTCAACTCAAGGGCTCTATTTTTATGACTTTTGCTATCAAATCACCCAATCCTCTCTTCAGGGATGTTAGACCAATTCTTATTCTCATAATTTTGTGTGGAGGTTTTTACTTCTCTAAAACTTTCTCTACATTGGCGTAATCTGGAAAACAAAGTCGTTTGTTTCATATACTACATCTTTTGTTTTGAGATCACACCTGGTGGTGATGGAGGTTTCTCACATCTTTATGTTGAGGGTAACTCTTGGAAATGCTTGAGGGATCATGCAGTGCCAGGATCAAATCTGTATCTTATGAAAGCAAAGCCTGTACTCTGCCTGTTGAGTTATCTCTCTGGTCCTTGTTTTGAACTTTACTAATGTATGAGCTGTAGCAGTATATTCATGGGAGAAGCTTCATAAATGGTGTACAGAGTATGGGGGAGCCATTCCTAGCAGTCAACTGAGCCACAGTTCAACAATACAGCATAGGAATGTGGTAGTGCTGGGATACTCCATGGCAGTACTCAGGGGTCTTCAAGGCTGACTTGTCAGGGCTCTTCGGGATTTCACCCTGTAATGCTAAAGAGGCCAAGGAATGAATCCCTATACTAATTCCAAGCTCCATATACTGCAAGTACTTTTATATGCTTATTATTTGCTTCTTTTGTGAAGTAGCTATTCATATCCTTTGTAAGCATTCTTTATATAGTAAAGACATAGCCCTTTAAATGCTTTGCAAAGATGAGCTTTTTAATTTATACACTACATATGCCTTGTCATTTTTGTCTTCTTTTCCGTGCAAGTAATTTAAAAAGTCATTTCCTTCCATCATCAGTTACATTTATGTCTTCCCTAATTACCTTTCTGAAAGTGCATCATTTTGAAATAATACCCCTTTTCCATTTCTTTGGTTTAATGCAGTTTTTCACTATTTGATGGCAGTAGAAATAAGAGAGTTTACATTATGATTCAGTACACCTCTGTGAATTTATACGTAAATACATATCTAAATATGCAAGAGAAGATACATAAGATGTCATATAAACTTATACATGTATATCAGAAACTGAAGTTCTACATAACAATTACTCTTAAATAGCTTTGTGTACTGCTATTTTTTTCTTTTTTCTTAAGCTAGTTGACACCCAACTAAATTGAGTTCATAAAACATTGAGCTGTAACCCATTCTTGGAGATATGTTATAAAATTGAAAATGTGCTGGATTTAGTAAGAGATAGAAGTATAAATATCCCCCTCTAATTGGAACTTGTTAAACATTTATCACTCTCAGCCCGATTGTGCGCAAAATAATATAACAAAAGTCAGCACTACCAGAAATACCCCAGATTCATCACAGTTTAGACTTGGATTAATTTTTGGTTGTTGTGCATTCATAAATATTTTACTGTTGCTAAGTTTTTGTGGTCCCCACATGCAGTTTTGTTTAAGAGGCTGGGCCTAAAAGACTAAATTTTATACTTCAGGAGTCTGATAAATTAACAACAAAGGAAATTATTATCATAAAATTCTTAAGCACTTACCATATGCTTGGTATTTTGGGGTTTTGTTTTTGTTTGTATTTTGGGGTTTTGTTTTTGTTTGGAGGCCCTACCCATTGTGTTCAGGGCTAACTCCTGGCTCTGCACTCAAGGATCACTCCTGGAGGCTCTTGGGAGACCATCTGGCATGCCAGGGATTGAACCCAGATCATTTGTGTGCAAGGCAAGCACCCTACCTGCTGTACTATTTCTCTGCTCCACATATGCTTAGTGTTTTATGTAAATTCTCCCATGTTACCTTCACCACTTTTCAATAAGGTAGAGCTTGTTACTGCTATCATTTGGCAGATAAGAAAACTAAGACAAAGAAATTAAGAAATCTGCTCCAACTTCCACAGTTAGTACTAGATAAAGTCAGTTTGTGCTAAGCATGGCATTTAACTCCACAGACATCTGCTGACTATACTCCAACCAGCATTCATTCCTAAGGGTGGAAAAAAATGAAGTCAAATTTTCACACCAAAACAAAGAAACTTTTAACAGTTCTTAATAGTATGGACTCACTAGAAGAGGAAGACGATGGGAGAATATGAATGATTGATGAATTAAGTGTTCACCATCAGAGTCCTTTTGAAAAAAGTAAAGAGCTTGTTTTTTTTTCTAAGTTCTTTTTTCCTGCCTGAATATATGGAAGAAATGTAGCTCATGAGCCAAGTGCAAGAGGAATATTAGAAACCCATATCTGTCAGCACTTGACAGAAATCTGAAATAAAACTCCACCCCAAACACATGTATGCAAATATCTATCTTATTTCTAAAGACCGAGACTATTTTTATTGGACTGTGAAAGTGAGAGTGCAGAGAACATGAGCACATGCCTAATTTCTAAGTAGGCAGAGCAACTAAAACAACTCCAGGAATGATGTTAATTAGGGACTCAACTCCTTGTCATCCCGGTCGTCTTCTCAGAGATGCAAGTCAGGAAAAACTTCCCAGAAAATGGTTTTCCTACATCACTCTAATCCTTTTTTTCTTTCCTTTGCCACTTTATTATCCATGTATAAGACAAAGATTCAGCTTGTTCTAGTGGAGGAGAAGGATTTGGTATCATGATAAAAAAGGTACCATAAGCCCTCATCATACAAATCTTTAAAATCTGTCATGATTGGGCCTGGAGAGATAATACAAAGGGCATGGTGCTTACTTGCATGTGGCCTATCCATATCCTGCACCCTGTATGGTCCCTCCCCTGAGCATCACCAGGCATGACCCCTGAACACAAAACCAGAAGTAAGCCCTGAGCACCATCAGGTGTGGCTCCAAAACCAAAATAAATAAATAAATCTGTCATGGTAATTCAGGCCAGCATTTAATTACATCACAACCAGGAAGTCTTTTTTTTAGATCTCATCTGCATCCATCTTGCTGAAACTTATAAATAAACTTTGGTTTCCCATCCCAATCTCAGAGTTCCCCAAGGAAAATTTGAAACACTAATTGAGTGCATTCTGAACATTAGTTCGTTAATTTGCATACAATATATGGTGAGCCACAGATAAAAGATGACACCTTTGTACAAAGCCCTTTTTCTTTCCACAAATTAGTCTCCTAATTAAACTCCTGCTAATAGTAATTGCAAATACTTCAGTACTAAATAATTTCTATTCAGGAAAGGAAAACGCAGATCATTTTACTGATTTCATTGTTGGGCAGATATGTACAATGGATCTTTATCTAATGACACAAGGGCATGAAGCTTTTGCTGAGATAAATGAGGAACAATGCAGAGATAAATTAGGAACAATGCTTTCAAATCCTCTGCAACAGAGGAAAATGTGCTTTGGCGTCCCAGGTGTAGGTCAGAGGTGGGAGGACTAGGTTTTGCGGTTGTATATTAACTCTCTGACCTCCACTAGATAGCCAGGTGACAGCTGCAGTGAGGTTTCTTTGAAGTGTGACATTCTTTCGGCACTTCAAAGCCCCTGGCCTCTGAAGCAGGTATGTTTGCTGGCCACACCTGGTACTGCCAACCCACCACAGCAGCTGGCCAACAGGAAGTTCCTAAAAACCAGCCAGGCTCTCTCTAATGAAGTATAGCCAACTGATAACTCACCCAAGGAAGAAGGCAGGACCCTCCAGCAAATCAAAAGCTTTGGCTTTGAGTCCTGGTCTTTTCTGAGAAAATAATACTTTCTCTGTCCAGGTCAGATCTTCACTGTTCAGAAAGTAACCAGCCTGGAATTTTAAGTGGAAAAATACCTTTTGTGGAAACCAAACCTTATTCACCTGGGGAAGCTTATTTGGATCACAGAAGCTTAGTTAATATGCTTAGGTAAAAGTGAAATGTGAGCAGAATGCTTTGGCAGCACACTGCTAGGGAAGGTAAATGTAAAACAATCATAATCACTGAAGTCAAGTGGCTAAAGGGAACACAATGAAGTCAGATCCACGTAACTCTGACCTCAACCTGTAGCACTGACACTGTAGTACTGTCATCCCGTTGTTCATAGATCTGCTCGAGGGGGCCCAGTAACGTCTCCATTGTGAGATTTCTTGTTATTGTTTTTGGCATATCAAATACATCACAGGTAGCTTGGAAGGCTCTACCGTGCGGGTGGGGTACTCTCGGTAGCTTACAGGGCTCTCCAAGAGGGGCAGAGTAATCGAACCCCAGTTGGCTGCGTGCACGACTAACACCCTACCCTCTGTGCTATCACTGCAGCCCTGGCCTCAACCTGCCCAGTAAAAAAGTATTTTACATAAAAATTTATGTTCTGTTCTGTGCTGGTCACCTTCTTGGTGGTACACTAAGAAGAAGCATAAAGTTTTTTCTATGTAGGGGAGTTTCAAATGGGGTGAGAATGCAATGTCCTTCTAAGAGTTCAAAACCTGTGGAAATAATCATAATAGACCATTTTGTCAACCATTTGGCCTCCAAAATCAGGTATTCTTGGATTCGAATGAGAGCTACTCCATTTGGTAGCTGAATTGTTGGGTAAATGTCCTTGACTTTTCTGTCTCAACTTCAACCTTCCAGAGTAAATGTGAGGATGAATGTACAAATGACCAGGACAATGCCCGGCAATTAGTAACAGCTCAACAAATATTAGCTAATATTCTTAACAGCGATTGTTGAATAGAAAGCAATAAAGTAGGACTGACTGACAGTGAAGTGTATCTGTACTTAGAAG
>JAOXYA010088924.1:0-11140 GCA_028565675.1 Sorex palustris
CTACTGGAATTTGGAGGATCTGGGTGGAGGATGCTCGGCCCAAATCCGAGTAGGCTTGGAGATCTCGGCCCCGGAACAATGATTTCTCATTGTATTCGAATTTGACAACTGGCCAAATATCTGTTTTGATTGGGAAGGATAAAAAGGCTTCTATTAAATATATATGTGACTGCTTGAATTTTAATGCATTTTTCTCTTTTACTTTTGCTCTTTTTTCCTCTGCATAGTATTTACCAAGTTTAGATGCTCTTGGGCAGCTTTGAAAAACACAGACCATCTTACAATCAGAGATTCTTTCTAATTGGTCTGTATATAGTTGGGGTATGGAATGTTCAATGTTCAATGTTCTTGAAATTAATTAGATATGCATCCACAGATAAGAACTGCGTTGGGAGTCATAGAACCAATTTATAATAAATCAGTTTTAGATTGTACAGTTAGCTTGACAAGACATTTAACAAAATTCAGTTACTCAGCTGATCACCGTAATCATTATTCTGGCCTGTTTTACGAATGTATCACGAAGACCTGTACAGGACATAAATAATCTTAAAGCCTCTCCTCTTTGATCTTTGTTTCCACACTTCCTGTGAACTCTATCTGTCATGGGTTCGTTTCATGTATGTGTGCTCATGTTTCCAGCAGAAGGCAAATGTTCCTTTGGGGACAGGAAGCCATCTCCTTATGGACAGACAGTAGATCATCATAAGTGCTTCTCATTTCGCCAGGTGTTGCTACTCTTACTGAAATTTTTCTCTTTATTTGCTTCTTCTGTTTATCCATGTGTTCATTTTTTGCTTTCCTTTTTCATGCTTCATTTCAAGCATTCTGTTCTTTGTTGCTCTGTCAATTTGTGGTCTCTTCAGCATGTTTTGATTTTCAGGAGCTAGCTCCCTCTACTCTTGGTTTCTCTTCCCTTGTAGATCTTTTTTTGTGTAAGGATTTATTAATTAAAGGATTTATTAAATAAAGTTAATATGCCTTTCCAGAAATGGACTTTACCATAAGTCCTTGTGGGAGAACTACTCTCTACCTCTGCTTTTCTTCTTTGATTTCTCAGTACACAAGGCAGTTAAAAACAATCACTATTTCAGATGCTTTCCTTGTATATAATCTTCTAATTGAACACTAAAGTGATGTTTATAATGAAAATAATCTGTAACACTGTAGCACTGTCCTCCCATTGTTCATCGATTTGCTCAAGCGGGCCCAGTAACCTCTCCATTGTGAGACTTGTTGTTACTGTGTTTGGCATATTGAAAACGTCACGGGTAGCTTGCCAGGCTTTGCCATATGGGCAAGATACTCTCGGTAGCTTGCTGGGAGCTCCAAGAGGGGTGGAGGAATTGAACCTGGGCTGACCTTGTTGGCCGCATGCAAGGCAAACGCCTTACCCGCTGTGCTATTATTCTTGTAGTTTACATAGCATTGTTAAGCATATTTAACACCATTTATAATGTTGAAATAATGTGTGTTTAGATGGTGTCCACCCATTTTTGAAAAAAAACATTCCACAGTTTTGACCTGGAGTTAGATGTTAGGGATGACTTAATTTACTGGAGTCAGACAGTTCCTTAGTTCACTGGATTTTTGCATCCCCCAAATACAGTGGTAACTACTGGCAAGGTGTTGAGGTAGCAGGTGGTGTTTGGGATAAACCTCAGCTAATTGGTATTTATAGTGGTAAAAATCTATACAGGGAGTTGTATGATGGATTCTATTCCTGACTTTGAAACTTCAGGGGTGTGAAGAGTTGAACATTTCTTCATTAAGTGCTACAGTGCGTGAGACTAGGAAGGTAGCTCTAAGGACTGGAGCCCATGTTTTACAGACAGGAGCCTGGCATTCAGTGCTGGTGCTACCCATTTCCCAAACCCCAAAATACCCCCTAAGGACAGAGCCACGAGTGGTCGTTGACAGTGCCACATGTAGCTCAAGACCAATATGTGAATGAATAAACAAAATCAATAGTACAGAATATTGTATTTATAAAGTGAAAAAACATGTTACTCATGTGTTTTCACGTTCTGTCACTTTAATAGTCTTCATGTATTGACATAAGTAATATATTTTTCTCCAAATCCTTATAGCCACTAGTAATTTTTTTTCTTATCCTCAAGGTACATAGTGAATTATTTGTATTTACTAAGTATTTTTTTAAAAAAGATTCCATAAAACATACTGTATGTTTCATCTCCCTGAAAATGAAAATAAGCCAGTGAGTAAATGAAATAACTTGAGATTACATTTAACTGAAATTTAAATGGGTAAAATTTAATTAGGGACAGAGGCACTGAATTCTCCCTTTCAACTATAAACTTGTTCTTTTTGCTAGTATCCTTGAGCTATTTAATTTGATTCTCAAGGCCACCCCCCACCCCAGCCCCCAGAATATGCCTCTTCAGCCACGGGCTGATCTAGACACGGTGTTAGAATTTTGCTCTTGTTCTATTCTGGAAGTTATTTTTATCCTCTTTTGCTGCTAACCCTTCACCACTTCTAGATTTATGTTGTCTCCATGCCTGTTCTCTTTTTGGAAGAATAGGCTACTGACCTAAATTAAGGCCCCCTAGGAGAAGCTCCTTTGGTCCTTTAGATGCCCAAGGACATGATATATATAAAAGAGGAAAGGAGAGTTGCACATTGATTTTTATGACCTCATTTCCTAAACTCTAATATTAGTTTTGCAAACAACTAAAGTCTCAAACAATTAATAAGATTTAAAGAAAGCAATCATGTATAATTAATGACCTAGTGAATTATTTAAACACTAAAATTATGATAATTTTAACTAGCATTAACTCATAAAAATTAATTTTTTGTAAAAGAAGAAGAAAGTTTTGCTAGCAGATTGTCCAAACTGACACTGGTCCTGCATATTATCCTGTTTATTTATGCGAACAAGTTACTGTGCTAACAGTAACTGGCTATTATTTTTTCATTAACCCAAAGTACCCATTTCAAAGTACCCACTGCAAATCAAGCTGCCATTTTACAGAAAGACCAGAATATTTCTGTGAGAACCAATTGATAGAACCTTCATTATAAGAGGCAGAATCAAAGGACGAGGCCAAAGGAAACAATCAGATAGATGCAATTTCAGACTTTCGTCACATAGGAAGCTGGTAAGTTTCTCACCAAAAAACTCTAATAAGTCTTCAGAGTTTATTATGCAAGGCCAGTACTGGGTGCTGAATACAACCAAACAAAATTAATGTCCTGACCTGATGGCAGCCGCAGCCACTGTCCCTGCTGTCCCGGAACTTAGAGCCCAGCTGCCGGACAGGGATTATTGCAGCCTGCTGGGAGCCGGTCAGGGTGCCCACAGCATTCAGCCTGACCCTCGAAGCTCTGTCCACGGTGCATCTTACACAGGTGCCTGTGGCGTGGACCCACAAACACCCGGGACCCATATACACCCGGCACACATGCACCAGACACACACACACACACACACACACACACACACACACACACACCAGGCACACATATTCCAGACACATACAGCAGGCACACATAACCAGGCACACACACACCAGCCACACACTCACCAGGCACACACACACCAGGCACACATACTCCGGGAACACATGCACCAGGGACACACACACCAGGCACATATATACCAGGCACACACACACACCAGGCAAACATGCACCAGGCACACATACTCCAGGCACACACGCACTGCATACCAAGTGCCACACGTGATGTACACAGGTACAGACGCACCATGTACCAGGTATTCATGCACCTAGTACACGTGCATGGGGACAGGAAGGACTGAGTGCCTGTGGGCTCCTCTCAGTGAATGTGGGGTGTGTGATGTATGTGCAGTGGTGCTGTGCACGCTGGGTGGTGTGCTGTATGGTGTCCGGTGATCTGTGTGGTATATATGTGTGTTCTGGTGTTCTGGGTGGTGTGCATGTGTGTGTGGGTATGTGATGTGTGTGCTGCCTTGGTGTGAATGTCTGTGATGTGTGTGGGGTGTCTGTAGTGTGTTTGTGGGGTGTCTGCTGGGTGTGTGTAGGGTGTGTCTGTAGTGTCTGTGGGGTGGATATGTGTGATGTAAAGTGTGTGTGTGGAGTGTCTGTGTGATATGTGGGATATATATGTGTGATGTATGTGATATGGATGTGGGGTGTCTGTGGTGTGGATGTGGGGTGTGTGGAGTATGTGGGGTGTTTGTAGAGTGTCTGTGTGTGAAGTCTGTGATGAGTGGGGTTTGGATGTGTGTGATGTTCAGTGTTTCTATGTGGTATGTGTGTGGGGTTTCTATGTGTCTTTGATGTGTGGTGTGTCTGTGAGGTGTGGGTGGGGTGCATGTCTTTGGTATGTGGTATCTGTGGGGTTTGTGAGGTGTGTCTCTGAGGTGTCTGTGAATATCTGTGGGGTATCTGTAGTGTGTCTGTGTGGAGAATCTGTATAGTATATATGTGGTTTGTGTATGGTGTCTGTGGGGTGTGTAGGGTTTGTGGTGTGGGAGTGGGTGTGTGTGAGGTGTCTGTGGGGTGTCTGTGGGTGTCTGTGTGGAGTGTCCGTGGTGTGTGTGTGGGGAATCTGTGATGTGTCTGTGTGGTGTCTATGATGTGTTTGTGATATGTCTGTGGGGTGTGTGTGGGGTGTGTGTGATGTCTTTGAAGTGTCTGTGGGGTGTTGTGACGTGTCTGTTGGGGTGTGTGTGGGTTTTGTGTGCTGTGGGGTATCTGTGGGGTGTCTGTGGGCTGTGTGTATCTGCAGCCTTGCCGGTGCTCCTCCCACTCGTACCTAGGGTGTATCGAGGCTGCAGGCATTGCTGAGGCTGGCGTGCACAGGTTGTGTGTGTAGGGGCCGTGTGTTTGGGAGGTAGAAACACAGAGTGTATGCGTGCGTGCGTGCGTGCGTGTGTGTCTCCGTTTTCTGTCTGAGTCTGCTTCTGCCTCTTTAAGCTGGAAGAGGACTGCTCTGTGCTTAGCTCTCGGCTTGGTCCTTTTTCCGTTCCCTGTGTGAGCCCGTGGGTCATTTGGGGCCATTCTCCCCATTAGTGAGGCCCCAGCGCCCCAGCAGACCTCCGGGGCCTGGCCCGGCTGGCCTCAGCCTCCAGCCAGCTGTGGCCACACACAGCTCCACGCTGACTCATGCCTGGCGCAGCAGAGCTGACCGGAACCCACTGGGGGCTCTGCCTGGGGAAGCCCTGCTCTGGGGACGGCGTGTGGAGAACAGTCATGAACCTGGGGCTCGGGGTTCGGGCCGGGCAGGCCCCGGAACTATGGGGGCTTCGGGGCATCAG
This sequence comes from Sorex palustris, assembly GCA_028565675.1. NCBI lineage: Eukaryota > Metazoa > Chordata > Mammalia > Eulipotyphla > Soricidae > Sorex > Sorex palustris. The sequence goes on from JAOXYA010088924.1 coordinate 5,270, forward strand.
TGAGCGGCATCTTTTGGCTTCCCTGACACCCACGTGGCCTTTTAGGGAGCCCCAGGGCCTGGCTGACAGAGGCGGCTGACAGGGCCTAGAGCACTGCAGCACGGTCCTGTTCTCCCGCGTGGGTTCCTGCCTCTGAGGCTCAGGAGTTTTAACCTGGTGGATTAGCACCCAAGAACACGTCCTTGTCACGGAAACAGCTCCTCTCCTCAGCCCAGGCAGCATTTGGTTGTGGGTGATTGTTGAGGGTGGCACCAGGCTGGGAGCAGACGCCGGGGGCCACAGGACATGTCTCTGGGTCCATTGTGTCTCCTCCTCCTCCCACAGGCAGACACTGTGGAGACTAGTTAGGATACTGGAGTGTGGCTTCATGGGCTCCTAAACTTCCTTGCTGTGTGACCTACAGCAACTCAATTAGCCTCTCTGAACCCATCTTCCCCGTTAAAATGGGCAGACTGGCTCCTATCTGGCTGAGGAGATAATGTCTCTAAGCACTGGACACTGGGCGTGGCATGAAGGTAAGCCTTCAAACACAGGAGAATTTACCCCTCTGCCCACCCAGCCCTACTCCAAACCTAGACTAAACCAGGGCCCAGGGTGTCTCCTGCCCAATTTTGTTCATCTGATCCAGGAAGGTGCCAGGCCCAGAATCACTTGTGTGGAATTTGAAGACTCAGAAGCTGTCCCACCCAGGAGTCCCACCTGGTGGGGGGGGCGGTCCCTGGGGTCCAGGACCAAGTAGGATCAGGTCCAGGCTGACCTGGACAGGACACTGGGGCCCTAGAGCATTGCTCCAAGGCCGTGCCTGAGCTCCTGTAGATAAGTTGTTTGGTCTACAAGGGGCTTAAAAAAGAAACCCAGTCCTTAGAAATAAACGCATCTCAGGGGAAGTGTGGACGTTCAACTTCTCTGAATGATTGGGGATTTGGTCTCTCTGGCCTCTTCCTGGGTGACCGTTGTGGGCAGGCCGGGAGGCTGTGCTGGGCACACTCCAGCTTACAGCACTCCCCTCTGCCTGTTGCTCTGGTGCTCACAGGGAGTGTCCACCTGCTTGTCCAAGCACGGGCCTCTGGGCCCCGCTCTAGACTGTCTGAGTGGATCTGGGTGGTTCTAAGGATTCTTTACTTTTAGCTGCTGTTGTGGGCTGTGCATGGTGGTGAGGTACTGGGGCTCGAACCCAGGGCCTCACACACGTGAGGCACGGTTGCCAAAGCCGCACTAGGCCGAGAGCTGTCCTCTCCCCTGTTCCCAGGCACTGCTGCTCTCCAGAACAGACTTGAAGTAATCTCCCAGCCGGGGCTGCCCACCATAGGCCACCACTGTCTCCGTTTGTGGGGCGGGCCCTCTGAACTCGAGCCCAAGTCGGACAACAAAAAACAGGACCAGGAAAATGGAGAAGGGAGCATGTATTTCTCTGGGGACTTAAAGGGTACTTCCAGGCAAACGATTCGCACTGATGCCCCAAATGCCACTTTAGGGGGCTTCAGCGGTGCGGACCTGGCATAGATGCAGGCGTCTGAGGGTCCTTCTGTGACGCAGCCCACTCACTCGGGCTGCCTGTGTCGGTCTGCGGGTGCCGAGCTGGAGTCCTTACACGCCTCTGATTTGAACTGGTCTGAGGCTGCCTGTTAGATACGGAGACAGGTGGGCAACACAGACGGGGGCACACAGGACCCCCAACCGTCAAGTCAGACCAAGAGAGACGGAGAAAGGCAGGAGCTGAGCTGGTGCCGGTGAATGGGTGCAGGGGAGCCTTTAACCTGAGCAGACACGAAGGCCCCCTCCCGGAAGACGGAGATGGAGTGAGTGTCCCTGTGGAGCCGCCTGGCCGTCAGCTCTCAGTGTCCAGGCTGCAAGTCCAGAGGCTGAGCTGGTCTGGGAGCACTGTCTGTGGAGCCTGAGGCCTGCTCCTTCCCTACCATGCACGGACAGATGGGGAGGGCCGAGGCGGGAAGTCAGATTTTCCTCTGCAGGAACCCTGGCTCTGAGTGTGTGATCGGGGGGGAGGGGGGGTTGTGCTGGCTGGGCCTGTGCCGGCCGTGGGGCTTTGCCTCGGCATCCCCGGAGACCACTGGGTCGTTCCTAAGATGCTGCTGGGGGTTGTCAGTGCCTCCCGACTGCCTCGGTTCCTCGGTCCTCCTTCTCATGGAAGTGGATTCCGCTCTCGGGGTCTCGAGCTCCAGCCAGCCTTTCGAGGTTCCCATTTCATGTGTCTGTTTCTTTTTTTTTCTTTTTTCTTTTTCGGTCACACTCGGTGATTCACAGGGGTTACTCCTGGCTCTGCACTCAGGAGTTACTCCTGGCGGTGCTCAGAGGACCCTATGGGATGCTGGGAATCGAACCTGGGTCGGCCGCGTGCAAGGCAAACGCCCTACCCGCTATGCTATCTCTCCAGCCCCCTAAGTGTCTGCTTCTGACCACACCCCGGGGCGCACGTTGCCTCTGCAGGACCCCACGCACCTCCCCCTTCAAATGCATCCTCAGTGCCTCTTTCTCATCATTTGTTTGGTTTGGGGCCACAGCTGGCAGTATCAGGGCTCACTCCTGGCTCTGTGCTCGAGATTGTATCTGGTGGGGTTCAGGGGGCCCTATAGGAAACGGGGGGGGGGGTCCCGGGTCAGTGGCATGCAAGGCCAGCTCCCTCTCCACTGTGCCATGGCTCCAGCCCTTCATCTTCCTGTATACAGAACGTGTGGAGACGGTTCTCAGGATTGGTGCCGGGACAAGGACCCTCTGTGACTCAGCCTCCCTCCCACAGTGCAGGGCACAAGGCACAGAGGGCAGGGGACAGGGGGCGAGGGTCTGCACAGAGGGACCCGGAGCGGCCCTCTGAGCCCGGGATGTCCTCCCCAGGGCCGGGCCACTCACGTGCTCTCCAGGGAGTAGGCGGTCAGCACCCTGCTCGGCTGCTGTTGCCCAGGTCACAGTTGAGCAGGCAGCATCCATGGACGCTGCCGTCCAGCCCTGGACAGCGGCCTGGTCTGCGGGTCACCCCAGGCGCTGCCACTGCCAGGAAACCTCAGGTCTGTGGCGGCCTAGAGGGCAAACCTCAGGCCGACCGTGACTTGCAACTAAAGGCAGGGACTTGATGGACAGAGTGTTGGGCAGAGACCTGGCCCAGGGTGGGGGTCAGCCTTGTCCCGTGACTGCAGGAGGGACTGGTCACCTCCCCCAACCCCACCCAAGCAGACTGGGGTATTTGGGCCGCAGCATCCTGGGACTCTGCCTGCCCCTCCCTTCTGGCAGCCTGGCTGACAAGGTGTCCCTTGTGTGGCCTGGGAGGGGGGAGCTCCTGGGGGCACTGGGTGGAGCCACAGCTCCCTGAGGGCCTTGGGGACAGAAAGCTGCAGGGCCAAGGTGACACAAAGTGACCAGGGTCAAGCCACACAGAGCCCACAGCCTTGGAGCTGACCTCAGGCAACACTTCACCTGGAGAGGAAACTGAGGCACAAGGCAGGGGGATGCTTCCTGCTGTCCTGGGGGCCAGTGTCCAGGTGAGTTTCCTGCCCCCGTGCAGACGTGCCCTACGGTCATCACGATATTGGTCCCCACAGCTGGGCGGTGCCCACGTGCTCGTGTGCACTTGAGGGTCTTGCCTCCCCTGGGCCCCTTTCTCCCAGACACACCCAAGGCCCGCCCCTCCACCTACCTTTGGGGTGCCCAGCTCACCCGGCCCCCTGTAGGAGAGTCTCCCAGGACAACCCAGCAGCTGAGATGAGGGGTCAGCAGGGCTGGACACGGTCTGGCCTGGAGGCCCCTGAGCACCAGTGGCCTGGGAGCTGTCCAAGAAGTACCCTGGGCTGGTGGCACCTGTATTGGAAATAAGGGCACGCTACATGTATAAATTTAATTTTTTTAATACAAGTTTCTAAATGTTAAATTGCTTTCTTTTTTGGATCAATCTATTATTATAATTATTAGTTACTATAATTATCAGGTGTACTCAGTAGATTTAAAAGATGAATTCACAAAATTTTATAGTTATCAATCATATAATGTAAATTTCAATCGAAAAACTCATGTCTTAATAAAATGGATGAAACTGGAAAAAAAAACAAAGATGAGGGAGTGGGGATGAGAGTTCTCCCGACCTGCTGCTCCCAGCTCCCCTGGGTTAAGGGGGTTCACCCTGCATTGTGAGGTCTGAAGAGCATGAACTCCCACCTTGCAAGGCCGAGTTGCCTTCCAAGCGGGCGACTTTGTGGCTTCTCGCTGCACTTCTGTTTTCCCATCTGTGGAATGGGATGATGGCGCCATCTGGCCTGCACACAGCCAGAAACGTGCCGTGTGCTCAGAACAGCAGGAACTTCGGCAAGTGTTCTGACACCACCATCCTTCAAGTCCCTAGAGCAGCACCAGGACCCTCGGGGCAGGAGTCCACTCCGGACTGGCCCCTCCCTGGGGGTGGGACTCAGGGCTGGGACCCTAAGTGAGTCCGGCCCTGGGAGCAGGTGGGTGCCCCTATGCCTGAGGTATTGGGGGGCAGTGGGATTTCTGCTCCTGCTGTTGTATCCCACCAGAGCCTGCAGAAGGTGGTGCAGTGTCAGAGGGAGCTGCTGCCAAGAGGCGCCCGGGAGGGGCAGTTGTCCTGGGGAGGCCATCGCCTGACCTGCCTCTCCTCGCCCAGGCCCAGGAGTCGGGAAAGCGGCCTGTGCCACAGGCTTGGGGGTCCCGGCTCTCAGGTCTTGGCCCATAGAGCAGGGAGGCGGGTGGACGCTGGTGTGCCAGACCTCTGTCCAGTCACGGTGTGCCTGAGGTCACCAAGGTCAGGTGGGCACATGTTTGGGACTAGGGAGGGTTTTTCAAGCAGTGACCTTTGCTCCCAGTCCAGACCCTGGAGGCTGGTTTCCTGAAATCACATGGAATCCAGGGGATGGGGTGGGTCAGGTTGGCTGATGCAGCCTCAGCTCTGTCTGGGCCTTGCAGGGAAGGTGAGAGAAATCAGAACACCGAGACACACCTCTCCAGAGAGCTGGATACTCAGCAGGCCTGCAAAGGCAGTTTCTCTCTGACTCATCCATTCATCCATCTTTCCTTCCATCTGCCCATCTAACCAGCTCTCTGCCTATCCACACACCCACCCATCAATCAGTCATTATTCCAACCATCGACCATTCATCATCCATCCGTCCATCCATTCGTTCGTCCATCCATCCATCCATCCAATCATCCAACATCAATTTATCCATCCATAATTATTCCATCCACCCATCCAACCATCCATCCATCATTAATTCCATCCATCCATCCATCATTATCAATCCATCCATCCATCTATCCATCCAACCATCCATCCAACAATCAATCATTATTCCATCCATTCATCCATTTATCCAACCATAAACCCATTCATCCATTCATCCATCCATCCATCCATCCAATCATCTATCCATCCATGCATCCATCTGTCCATCCATCCATCTGTCCATCCATCATTCATCCATTCATCCATCCATCCTTTTATCCAGCCATCAATCCATTCATCCATCCATCCAACCATCTGTCAATCATTAATTCCATCCATCCATAATTAATTCCATCCATTCAACCATCCACCCATCAATCATGAATTCCATTCATCCATAATTAATTCCATCCATCCAACCATCCATCCAACAATCAATCATTATTCCATCCATCCATCCATTTATCCAACCATAAACCCATTCATCCATTCATCCATTCATCCAATCATCCATCCATCCATGCATCCATCTGTCCATCCATCCATCCATCCAACCATCCATCCATCAATCATTAATTCCATTCATCTATAATTAATTCCATCCATCCAACCATCCATCCATCAATCATGAATTACATTCATCCATAATTAATTCCATCCATCCAACCATCCATCCAACAATAATGATT
>JAOXYA010088932.1:0-11140 GCA_028565675.1 Sorex palustris
GTCTGAAGGCGCCATCAGGCTGCTGATGCACTCGCCTCACAGGTACAGATTGACCTGCTGGTGGCACCATACCCCCATAGTCATTGTGTTTTTAACTTCACTTTCTTTTTTAGTTTTTGGGTCACACCAGCAGTGCTCAGGGCTTACTCCAGGCTATGCACTCTTGGTGGTGGAGGGAACCATATGGGGTGCTGGGGATTGAATCTGTGGCTGCTGTGTGTAAGGCAAACACCTTATCCAAACACCTATTGCTCCCAAAAAACTGTTTTAAAATAATGAATGAACAGGGACTAGAGCAATAGTACAGCTGGTAGGCACTTGCCTTGCATGCAGCTGACACAGGTTCGATCCCCAGCATCCCATCAAGCACCATCAGGAGTAGTTCCTAGTCACAGAGAGGAATAAACCCTGAGCATCACTGAGTGTATCCCCAAAAAAACAAAAGAATGAAATATGGGTATGTGGCTGAACCTGCTGAGGACAGTGGCCAGAGCTCAGAGGGCTGGACACCTGACTGAGTGACCTGGGCTGCAGGATGGAGCATGGTGACCACTTTCACACAAAAGAAGACACAAGATCAGATTTAGCAGGGAGGAGGGTGAGAGGCGTGATGGGAAGAGGGAAAAGGCATTTCCTGATGCTCAGCCTCAACCCAGATCCATTCTACATGTTTAAGCTACTTGAATTAAGAGAAAAATTCAGAGGCTACCATATGGTCCTCTGAGCACCGCCAGGAGTAATTCCTGAGGGCAAAGCCAGGAATAATTGCTGTGCATCGCTGGGTGTGACCCAAAAAGAGAAAAAAAGAAGAAGAAAAAAAGAAAGAAAAATTCAGGGGCTAGAGCGATAATACAGTGGGTAGAGTGCTTGCCTTGCATGTGGCTGACTCGGGTTCGATAACCGGCAGACATCTCATATGGTTCCCCGAGCAATGCCAATAATTCCTGAGCTCAGAGCTGGGGATTTGAGCTCAGTAATTCCTGAGCATCCCCAGGTGTGGCCCAAAAACCAGAGAGAGAGAGAGAGAAAAAGAGAGAGAGAGAGAGAGAGAGAGAGACACTCAAGGCCACAGTGATAGTAGAGGAACTTGAGTGCAGCCAAACCCCAGATAGATCTTGGCATCACCTGGTTCCCAGCACCATCAGCTGTGACCCCGGAGCACAGCATCAGGAACAGCCCCAGAGCACTGCTGGACGTGACCCAAAAAGGCATGTGCAATAAAAAGGAAGCCCCTTCTCTTCCCCCTGCTTTTTGGTGGTCGTTGTGTTGTTTTGTGTTTTTTTCGGGGTTGAAGTTGGCCACACCAGCTGTACTTGGGCTTTCTCCTGACCCTGTTGTCAGGGAACCCCAGGGAGTGCCAGGGATCCAACTGGCATCAATGCATGCGAAGTGAGCACCCCAACCCCAGTACCATCTCTCCAACCCTCCCTTTTGTTGTTCCTGTCTGGGCTGGCTCTCTGGGGTCATACTCTGGGTTGTAGCACTCACTAGGGGGCGCACACTTCCCGGCTGCACCAGGGATCACAGAGTGCAGTGCCCCTGGGAGGGCGCTCCAGGCCTCACGCCTGCAGGCCAGCATCTGACCCTTCACCCGCAATTCCTTGCAGAAATGTCTCTGTTATTCCAAAGAAAGATCCTTTCATTTGTTTGTTCTTGTTTTGGAGCCATACCTGATGATGCTCAGAGGTTATTCCTAGCTCTGTGCTCAGGGATCACTCCTGGTGGTGCTTGGAAGACTATGTGGGATGCGGGGGATGGAACCCAGGTTGGCTGTGTAAAAAGGCAAGCACCCCACCCGCGGTGCTATCTCTCTGGACCCAAGAATCCTATTTTGCGGAAGAGAACAATGGAGGGGTGATGCCCTCAGTCACTCACCAGAGTTGCAGCCAGAGACGGTGACTCTGGAAAGGAAGGCAGCAGGTACGGCCAGGGGCCCAGGCCACGGAGCAGAGGGGCTCTCAGTAACCCCGGAATGTGCTGGCTGCAGGAGTGGGGGGACCCTGCAGCCTGGCAGAGGCTGAAGGGGCAGAGGGGGCAGGTTGGAGGGGAGATGATGAGCTCAGGCCACAACTGCCCATATGTTTCCCAGCCAGCCACAGTGTATAGACAATGTGGCTTCCGGGCACCACTGCATAATTAGCTTCAGTTTCCCTCGCTGGCATTCCATTCAAAGAAAGAGCAGGCTGCCATTCATTCAGATGAGGCCTGTTTGCCAGGAGGGTTCTGGGCACGGTGAGAGCCTGAAGCGGAGCGTGCTCGGGACTCCGGCATCTGCCCATTATCCCAGAAAGAGTCTGGTTGTCGCCATGGACTCCCCCTTTGGTGGGACCCAGGACTTGGAGACCACAAGCAGGTGTGTGTGTGTGCAGGGGGTGGGGGGTGGGGGGATTCGAACAATGGGGAATAATTTATCAGTGGGAGCCCTCCCCCCACCCCCGAGGGCTTCGGGCCAGAGGGTGCTTCAGGCCAGAAGAGGGCGCTGTTTCTGGGAAATGGGATCTTTTCCATGAAGAAGTGTTAAGATGTGCCTCAGTGCCTGATAAGCTGCCAGCCTTGCAGATAGAAAAGCTGGGTTTGCAATGCCCCAGCATTGCCAAAACAAAAAAAGAAAGAAGGGGCCGAAGAGATACTTCAGGGGTAAGGTACTTGCCTTGCATACAGCCAACCCCAGTGGGATCTCTCGCACTCCATATGGTTCTCAAGTAGTGCCAGGGGTAATCACTGAGCACAGAGCCAGAAATAAGTTCTCAGTACTGCTGGGTGTGAAAAGGAAAGGAAGGGGCTGGTGTGAAATTAGTATAGCGGGTAGGGCACTTGTCTTGCATGCAACCGACCCACATTCAATCCCCAGCACTCCAAGGAAGGAAGGTGTTGAGGACAGGGGATTTCTGGTTGGCAGTCACACCCAAAGCAAGCGTCTCACCCACTGTACTATGGGACTTGGCTGACTCAGAAGATGTGCGGGGAGCTAGGGATTTGGGGGAAGACAAGGGAAGGGCTCAAGGTGCTGGGGCGCGTGCTTTAAATGTGGAAGTCCCAGATTCGATCCTCAGTGCTGAGGTACTGCCAGGAGTGACCCCACCCTACCTCCACGCCCAGCACTGAGCCAAGAGTGGCCCCTGAGCACTGCCAGGTGTGGCCCAAGAACAAAAAAGAAAAAGAAAAAAGGAAAGAAAAAGAATTGAGGAGGGCACTAGGGAGACGGCTACTTAGCATGCGGGAGCCCTGGGATCAATCCCTGCTGGTACCACTTGGTTCCCTGAAGTGAACCAAGCAATTGATCACCGAGCAATAAGCAGAATGTGGCAGCCAAAAATTAATTGAGAGGGACCCCAGCAAAGACAGCGTGGGCCCAGGACTGAGATGCTGCAGGGAGATTAAGGAGGGCTCTGACCCCTGAGACACAGGCCTGAGTGACTGAGGACACTGGACTGGCAGGGGGGTGCCGGCGTCTTAGCAGAAACCAGCACAGGGAGGGCTCCCCTGAGGAGGAGGGCCTGGGGGCAGTTCAAATTGAGGGGTCCAGGCCAGAGCAATAGCACAGTGGGTAGAGAGTTTGCCTTGCATGAGACTGACCTTGATTCCATCCCCAGCATCCTTATATGGCCCCCCTGAAGACCGCCAGACTGATCCCTGAGTGCAGAGTCAGGAATAAGCCCTGAGCACTGCCAGGTATGGCCCCAAAACAAAGCAAAACAAAACAAAACAAATCCAAAAACAAGTAAGGGCCCAGGACAGCAAGCAGGAAGACAGGGAAGGAGTGAGTCGAGCGCACAGGCACACAGGAAGCTGCAAGGAAGTGATGCTTCTGAGGCATGTGATGGAGGGAGGAGGTCAGGGGTGTAGGGTGGAGTGCAGGGGGTGGAGCAAGCAGCAGCTGCCTAGGACTTTGTGGGGCACACCCAGTCCATCCACCACAGAGCACTTGGGGAACCCTCTGAATACAGGGGCGACTTCTGCAACTGCCCTGGTGTGCCCTGGTCTCCTAGGGACTGGCTGGCAGGGGGCAGGGTGGAGGCAGGAAGGGAGAGACAAGGGTTGACCACAAAAAGTCCAGCGGGCAGCAAGCCTGGAGGTAGGGGAGGGGCGAGCCAGAACTGGGAAGCCAGAGGCCATCAGCAGAGTCAGAGAAGGGTCTAGGGGAATCGCAGGCAGGTGGGAGGGCAGAGGTGCCTTGTAGGGTCTCACAAATGGGGCATTCCCTGGAAATGGCACATGGGAATGTCACAACCTACAGAGAATGTCCATGATGGCAATTACTGGTCTCCATTCACAGAGACATTACGTGTGTGTGTGTGTGTGTGTGTGTGTGTGTGTGTGTGTGTGACACCTGGAGATGCTCAGGGGTTACTCAGTGCTCGGGGAACCATGTGGGATGCCGGTGATCGAATCTGGGTCGGCCACATGCAAGACAAATGCCCTATCCGCTGTGCTATCACTCTGGCCCCCAAGTCATTACTTTTTAAATCTTTCTTTGTTGTGGGGACCATACCCCAAAAGCAATGCTCAGGGCTTACTCAGCTCTGCACTCAGGGATCACTCCTGGTGACCACAAAAGTCCAGGGGTGAGGACAAGCCCACAGCACTTGCTGAGGTACTGGGGGGGGCCATATGTGGGGCTAGAGACAGACCCCAGGTCGGCTACTACAAGGCAAGCACCCTACCCGCCAGACTATGACTGGACTATGGCTCCAACCCATTTTCTCTATTTTTGTTGGGCTACTATACTACATGCATTTATCATGAATCATCGCTTATGTATGTATTTTATTATAGAAATTACTGACTCGGGTTCCATCCCCGGCACCCCATCTGGTTCCCCTGTGCCCTTCCAGGAGAGATCCCTGAGAGCAAAGCCAATAATGAGCCTTGCACACAATCAGGTGTGACCCACAAACAAATTATGTATATGTGTGTATAGAAAATCATATATATATATATTTATATATTCTTACTATATTTTATATACCATATATACTTAATCATATATAATCCTTTATTTATATATATAAAGAAAAAATATTTGGGGTACTAGGGATCCCACCCAGGGCCTCATACACACACTGGATGTCCTCTACTGCTGAGCTACATGCACGGGCTAAAAAAGCAAAAGGTACTTTCTTTGGTTTAGGGGCCACCCCTGATAGTGCTCAGGGGCTACTCCTGGCTGAGTTCTTGGGTCACTCTCAGTGGTGCTAGGGAGCCATGCAATGCTGGGGCTTGAACCCAGGCCCCCTGTGTGCAAAGCATGTGCTCCAGCCTTTGAGTTATCTCCCCAGCCCTTAAACACATTTTTTTATGGGGCTAGTGAGATAGTAGAACAGGTAGGGCACTTGCCTTAAACACTCCTGGTGACCACAAAAGTCCAGGGGTGAGGACAAGCCCACAGCACTTGCTGAGGTACTGGGGGGGCCATATGTGGGGCTAGAGACAGACCCCAGGTCAGCTACTACAAGGCAAGCTGACCCAAGTTCAATCCCCGGCACCCTATCTGGTCCTCCGAGCCCCTCCAGGAATAATCCCTGAGCTCAGAGCCAGGATTAAGTCCTGAGCATTGTTGGCTATGACCCCGCAACAAAACAACAACAACAATAAATAAATAAATCACTGTCACTGTCCTCCCATTGTTCATCAATTTGCTTAAGCGGGCCCAGTAACATTGTGAGATTTGTTACTGTATTTGGCATATCGAATATGTCACGGGGAGCTTGCCAGGCTTTGCGGTGTGAGCAAGATACTCTCGGTAGCTTGCCAGGCTCTCTGAGAGGGGCAGAGGAATCAAACTCGGGTCGGCTATGTTGGTTGCATGCAAGGCAAATGCCCGACCCGCTGTGCTATCACTCCAGCCCAAATAAGCAAATAAAGAGAAAATATGTGCTAACAAACAGAAAAGTCCTCCACAGAAAAGTCCCCATTGTCGGCATCGACAAAGATCGTCTGGGGAAAGCAGTGTGACTGGTGTCTACCCCAGCCCTCTCCAAACACAGCCTCCTCCTCCACTGCTCCCCCAATACCTCCAGCCTCTGGGAAGTCATCTGTACCCACAGCAGCTCCCTCATCACCTGCTCCTGCACTGAGAGTGAACACTCCCTCATCACCAGCCCCTGTACTGGGAGTGAACACTCCCTCCATCCTCCCCGTCTTCCAGGACACCCTTTCTCTGGGTGCCTCTGCTTTCCCTGCTTCCTGCTCGCCGCCTTCTTCCCCTCTGATGCAGTTCCATCCTCTTCCCTTAGTCTGCTCTCCACAATGCACCTGTGCAGGCGCCACTGGGAGATTCCCCGACTTGGCCCTGGTGACCCTCTATTGCCCTGCCTCAAGGCTAGCTGTGGCACCAGGGCAGAGTGTCTCCGAGCCTTCTTTGCAAGTGTTGTACAATTTTTATTGTTGTTGCAATTTTTGGGGTTTGTTTTTAGTTGGGGGTCACACTTAGCGGTGCTCAGAGTTGCTCCTGGCTTTGCACCCTGGGAGTCACTCCTATTGGGCTCCAAGGACCATATGGGGTGCCAGGTTCAAACCCCAGGCAGCCGTGTGCAGGGCAAGTGCCCTACCTGCTGTAGCATGAACTCTGGCCCTGTTGCTGGCCTTTTTTGAAGTGATCCTCATCTGATCCTTTTTTGGAACAGTCCACTGTTTCTCAAATTCAGCAAGCCCCCAACTGAACTCATCACCTATCTCCCCACCTCCCCACTCGCCTTCTTTGCAAGTCCAGTTGAGACAGAAACCGAGGGGTCACACTTCCACTCCATGAGCATCAACAGTTTAGCCCTGGCCCCATTCCAGCTGCTCCCACACTGTATCCCATCCACACTCCAGCCCGGGCTCCCTTCCTGCCTCCCGGAGACTTCATTCACGCCTTGTTGGGGCCACCCTTGGCCCTGCTCAGGGTTTACTCCGGATTCTACACTCAGGGGTCATTCCTGACAGTGCCCAGGGGTTCATATAGGATGCTGGGAGTGGAGTCTGGGACAGCGGTGTTCAAGGCGAACACCTCACCCCATATACTATCTCTTGGCCCAAGCAGGCATCTCTGCACCACATGGGAGGTGTCCCCATCCCTTTTCTCCTCTCCCAGACTTTTTCCTCTTCTTTCACTGAACAAGGGTGCACCCCACCCACACACAGAGGCACCCTCAGACGAGTTTGCACATTTCCTGGTTCTTGTTCTTCCATGCCCTCCTTTGCCTGGTCCACCCAGCAAACTCCAGGTCACCTTCAAGTTGCAGCTCACACTCTCACTCTGCTGGGGAGCCCTGCTGTTCAAGCAGACGGGGGGGGGGGTCCTTCAGGCCCCATTCCATAATCCATCTGATGTTGGTGGGTCCCACGGGTGACTTATGTGAAGCAGGAAGGAGAAAGATGGTCATTTTTCCCCATCCGGGACCCAGAGTGGCTGAGTTTTTGTCTCGCCTCACAGAAAGGAATTTCAGTAGACAAACAGCAAATAGATTTTATTTGCAGGGTTTTTAAAGGTGTGGTGGTGGTGGGGGGAGACAGACAGACAGACAGACAGAGAAACATGCTCAAGAGAGAACACGGGCTTCTCCAAGGGTGGAGAGAGCCCCTACATACATCCTAGCATTAGACACGAAAGCACAAAAGTACACATCTCAGTAGGGGAGAAGCAGGCGACACATGTGCCCAGGCACCATGTGCTCGGTCATGTGGGTGCAAAATCACATGGGCTCAGGGAGCATATGCATGCCCTTCCTTTGTTCAAGGTGACCTTTATAGGGTTTCTCCAACCTGCCCCCATGTGGGGCTTCTTCCTAGGTAAAAGTCTGTTGCTAAGGAGGTTACCAGGGAAGTTGGGAGTGGTGATGGTCTTGTCTGGGCTGACTCACTGAAGTTAAACAGATTAAGGAGAGGGCTGAGGATATTCGAGTAATTTCCTTCATAGGAAGGGGCCCAATCTCCTCAGGGTCCACTGCTCAAGGTCTTAATCGTATCTACAAAGTGGATCAGCCTTGGAATTTTCCTCCCAGAAGTTTTGCTGACCTGTTTCATTGTCCAGGGCCTTTCCCTGTCTACCTGCCTACACCACATCTGCCCTTCCTATCCTGCCCTGGGTCGGGGGAGGCTGGGTAGGGCACTTACCTTGCACAAGGCTGACCTGGGTTCAACCCCCGGCACCACATATGGTCCCCCAGCCCACCAGACACTCCCTGAGTATTCCAGAACACGGCCAGGTATGACTCCAAAACAAAAATTCAGGGCCAGAGAGATATTACAGATAAGGTCCTTGCCTTGCATGCCACCAACCCAGGTCCCCTGAGCCCGTCAGCAATGATCCCTGAGTGCAGAACCAGGAGTAGGCCCTGAGCACGGCTAGATGTGCCTCCCCCCCACCGCCCCCCAAAAAAAATCCCACCACAGTCTGTCCCCGTGTGGAGGTCTTCCCCTCCGTGCCAGCATCAGAGTGTCCAGCCCAGAGCCTGAGAGATGAGACAGCACAGAGGTGCAGGGGCTGGTCTTGCACAGGGACAACCCGGGTTCCATCCCCAGCACCACTGGTGTCCCTGGAGCCAAGAGTGACCCCTGAGTACCACCCCTAGGTGTGGCCCAACCACCCCCAAAAAGAGAGCCTGGCCCAGTACCTGGTGCGTCTGGCACGTCAGAGGAGCTGGAAATGACAAAGGATTCAAGAAATGACTGAGTGACCAGGATGCCATTTGCCCTGGAGCCAGGAGAGAAGAGAAGGTGAGCTCTGCCCAGCCACAGAAGCATCCCTTTACCCTGGACAGTAGTGTGGATGGAGTGCTGGTCTTCATGGTGTCCCAGGACCGCTTCTGCCCTTGCAGTCCGGACTGCTGAACCAGGGCCCAAGGATCCGCTGCCTAGTGAGCGCCCCCATCCTAGGTATCACTGACACCTGAATCCCACATCAGAGCATCTTGGTGGGCCTCCATCGCTCTACTCTCACACCCACTCGGTTCCACTCCAAGTGGCCATATGTGCCCCTCCGTGGGACCCCCGAGCCCTACTGCTGAGCACAATTCCTCCGGCTGGCCAAGCTGTCCCATACCTGGTTTTCCCAGACCTCCCCTTCTCAACATCCCTTCCCTGCTCTCTACTCAGCCGCCCTGCTTTCTCCTGAATTAGTCCTCCTCTCTCAGCCGGGCCCTGACTGCTTAGTCTTCAAGTGAGCCGTATATTTTTTTGAGGTTTTTTAGTTTGTTTTTGTTTGGGGGGGGTGGGTAACACCTGTCTGTGCTAAGGACTTACCCCTAACTCTGCACTTAGGAATCACTCCTGGCTAGTTCGGTGGACCCTATGGGGTTGCTGGGGTTCAAACCTGGGTTGGCTGCGGGCAAGGCAAGCATCCTAGCCACTGTTCTGTCGCTCCAGTCCCTTACATGCACTTCAACTCTGTCCAGAACCATCTCCCCACCTCCAGCCTCCCTCCCGCCTCAACCAATCCCAGACTTGACAAGCCATGTGCAAATAGGGCCCAGCAGCCCTTACTTAAGCCCTTAGCGGCTTGGCTTCCCGCTGCCCCCAGGATTAAGTCCAAGTAGTTTAGCAAGATATCCAATGTCCCTTCTTGTGGTTCCTGTCTTCGGCTGGCCTTGTCTCCCACTCTCCCACCACAAGCTGCCTTGTGGTCACCACGCTACCCAGTTCCACTGTCCAAGCTCTTGGCGGATTCCTGCCTCTGTGCCTCTGAACGTGCCCCTTCCGGCCCCTGGAGTCTTCTTGTCCCTATCTGGCTGCCAAGCCTCCTTCACCCACTTGGTCCAGCCCAGGCCTTCTTCGACTCCAAGCACACAGCTCCTTCCTTCCTGCCGGGTGCCTGTGTCAGCACGGTTATCAGGACCCTTATCGCCCCAAATTAAAACTATTTCTGTGTGTGTCTGTCTCTCCCACCAGCCCTGGTGCTAGCTGCCTCTCTCCTCTGGCCCACTCACTCCCGTGGTTCAGTGAAGAGTCTGCTGAAACCGTGTACCGCGCCATCCTGAGGATGGTAGGAGGGATGAAGCTCAGCCTCCAGGAGGAACTGGTGGGAAAGAGGAAGAGAGCAGAGCAAATGCTGCTCATCAGTCACCCCCCTGCCCCAGTCAGGAAACCCCCACCCACCCCCCAGAAGCAGAGTCATCAACCACAAAATGTTAACTCCTGAGGGGGGGATTTTTTAAGATACCGCCACCAACTGAACACCAGGGAGGGAGACCCCAAGGTCAAACAGCTGCTTAGGGGGCAGGGCCGGGACAGACTTCCAGTACCTGCGGGAAAAGTTTGATCAGATGGTGACCTTATACCGACCCTCTTCCCTTCCAACTATCCTAAAGGCCTCAAGGACAGTCCTGGTGACCTCACATGATGGAAAGGATTGCCTGGATCCACTTCTAGCCCTCGAAGCACCTGCGGGACCTGGAGGTATCCATGGCCTTGACGTTAGGGGAGAGGGACCCAAGTGCACCCCATTTTTCAGATTGGCAAACTGAGATGACGCTGTATCCCGTAACAAGTGAATGATGGAGACAGGATTTGACACAAAATACACTACTCTTCCAGGAAAGCCATCTGAAAAGCAGAGTCACTCTACAATCATCGTGACTCTTGGCCCAATGCTTGGGAATTCCCCTCCCTCCCACCAGTTCCTCTTCCCTTGCGTCTCTCTCTCCCTCCCATCTGGCTGAGGAAAACCCTGCTCACGCACACTCGCACCCCAACCCGGGTGGAATCCTAACCTTTGGTGGGGAAATCACCCGGCGGGGTGCGGTGGCGGAACCCGACCGTGTCCCTGCTGACGTCGAGCCCAGGCCGGTGCCGCCGTCGCCAGGCTGGGCGGCCGAAACCGAGAGCCTCTGGGCAGGGCCGCCGGGTCTCCAGCCGGCCAGTTGGGATGCTGGCGCCCCCCACTCTCTACCTAGCCAGCCGGCCAGGCTCTCCCCGCCCCGCTAAAGAGCCTCCGGGTGGCTGGGTCACCTGGGCAAAGTATCTTAACCTCTCTGAACGCCCCCAAGGTCAGCAGCGGCTTGGCTTCCGCGAGAGCAAGCGGCAGCGCCAACCAGACGCTGAGCCGGGGGCGCCGGCGCACTCCTTCCCCGCCGGCGCCCGGGGCTCGCGCAGGACCGGGGCGAGGCGGCTGCGCTCCGGCTCCCGGCGAGCAGGGAGCGGAGGGTCCGCGCGCTCGCAG
>JAOXYA010088957.1:0-11140 GCA_028565675.1 Sorex palustris
CAAATTGTTGAAATGGAGCCAAAATGGCTCTATTCGGACTTGTTATCTGTTATATGACCATAGAATGTAAAAAAATTTGAAATGACTTTAGGTCATGGCTATTTTGCACCAAGTCAAAAAGTTTGAAAATTACCATCATAGGTGGCAGCGATAAATTAAAAAGGTACTGATAAGAAATATAGAGTGATGTAGTTTAGACATATTAGTCTAAATTAGTTTGAATCGTTTTGAATACACTGACAAATAACATCTGTCATCTTCAACTCTGGTATCGCCTCTCTGTCGGCATGTTTAGGATGACGCAGCGCTGGTGGTACAGAGTCCAGAGTGCTAACCATTACACCATGGAACTCCACAGCGCTGGTGGTACAATACACACGCCTGATAGTGGTGGTCAGGGGAAAGAGGAGACCAAAATGAGACCTTCTACACGCGTGATACCTCACCACACACACTGCTCTTTGGGAAATTGGAAAACTGTGTCCAGTGCTCTATGGATAAATAAATTGACACCTGTTCTTCCACAACCGAGTAAATTAAGAATGCAGCATTGAAACGTAATGAGATTCTCAGGGGGCAAATATTGAAATTTGAGCTTAAGGAATAAAATCGATGAGGCTGATAGATTCCTAAAGTGTTGCTCTTTCCCTTCATGAATGTTCTTTCCACTCTTTCCCCGGGGAATATGTGAATGATTTATGAAGAGAGCTCGAGGGTTGCCTATAAAAATCACCTGAATTTTGCAATTTCTGTTTGTTTGATGGGCCACACCAGCAGTGCTTAGGGCTTACTCCTGGCTCTACGCTCAGGAATGACTCTGGGAAATGCTCAGGGAACCACGAATAGTAACGGGAATTGAATTCCTGTTAGCCATATGCAGGGCAAGTGTTCCTGCTGGACCATTTGTCTGCTCAAAAATCTAAAAGCATGAGACTGGAGAAATAGCACAGCGGGGAGGGTGTTTGCCTTGCACGCAGCCCACCCGGGTTTGATTCCTACCATCCCATGTGGTTCCCTGAGCACCGCCAGGAGTAATTCCTGAGTGCACAGCAAGGAGTAACTCATGTGCATTGCCAGGTGTGACCCAAAAAGAAAAAAAAATCTAAAAGCGTATAAAAAGTTCTTGAAATAGAGACAACATTGCAAAAATAATTCCCCTTACTCCTCTCTTCCCCCAAACAAGTGCCACTTTAAAGCTGGAAATATTGCAAGATACTAATGATGCCAGAACATGAGTAGGTCACTGTGTATTGAAAAAAATAAATACGAAAGGCCTCATCTCTCCCTCTCATCGCCCGTGTGGTCTCACGCCGCTTCCCCCCACCCCAGGGTGGCCGATGGCGATGGGCAGATAAAGGAGGAAACGAGGGCCAAGCTGGTTGGTCTCGATTGCAGTGTATTCCAATCTCATCTCCATTCTCTCCTGATTCTTCATCTGGATTCTCCTGATTGTCCTTCTGATCTTCCCCTTCCCTGGTACCCCTCATCCTCCTCTTGGATCCTGTTCCTTCTTACTCCTCCTTCCTGCTTTCTGCCTCCTCCAGCCCATTCTTGCAGCCTTAGCTAAATTCCAAATCATGAGGGACTGGGGTGGTAATTACATGTAAGTGTGGTCATACAGTCAAAAGAGGTAAAGTCTTTCCCTCACGGGAAGGTTCTTCTAGGACAAGCTCTCATTCAGCAGGATGACCCACCAAAGAGCAAAATTCCATCTATGAGTGTGTTTCTCCTTTCCTTGGTCTAACAAATATATGCACATTCATAATATTAGTCATTTTGTATGGACACAGTAAGAGATACATCAAGCTTATAGGCTTGCTATCCTGAATCCATCTTTATAGATCTCAGATTACAGTGCTCAGGGAAGATTAGTCTTTCCTAACCCCGGTAAGGTGGTCCTAATTCAGTTGTTTCTTTTTGGATTATGAAAAAATTTGCCCATGACCATACTCTTAACATATAGTTAAATATTATAGCACTTTGGCCTGACCCATTTTCATACCAGGGTAGCTCACAGCTTGCCCTGGATCCATCCAGTCCCTCATCAGGACCCTGCTTTTGGGGTGCTAGGAAGTAAGGGAAACTGAGGCTTAAGTCAAGAAAGCAGATGCCCCAGAGTGAATATTATTCAGAGTCCGATTAAACTCCCAAGTTACCAAAGCATAATATTAACTGTCTTCCTGTGTTGATACAAAAAGGGCATGCTTTAAAGTCAATGATGTAAAACGACATAAGAGAAGGAGAAAAGTAACATTTCATGTACCAATAGAAGTTCAATGTCCTTAGAATGATCTGACCTTATAAGTTAACAGAGTCTGATTACGGGATAGACATTATAGACCGATTGTGGAGGTATAGCACAAAGAAAGAGGTTACAGATACAAAAAGTAATGGGAGTCACTCAGGAGCACTATGATGCTATAAACCTAAACTCCCAGTGGCAAGGGAAAAAGGACAAAGCAATGTTAATCTATAGGCTGTAGCGTAGTTCCCCCCCCTCCCAGAAAACAAAGGAGAGTCCCTACCAGGGTTTCTGAATCTCAAGTTCACTACAGGAGGCCACACTGAAGGGCATCCTGCCCCAATTCAGTGGGGTTATCTGAGAACTAGCAAAGTTAAATAATGGAAAGCAATTCTGGAAGGTGCCATCAAGGGGCGCACAGCCTCTGAGCAGGGAGTCCACACAGCAAAAGGCAGTCACCAGTGATATCTCATGGCTAAAGCAAAAGGGGATATCACTCTTGGGATACAGGTTTTTCCCAACATGCCGGGACACGTTGAACACCGGGTCAGGGCAGATGTTGGGTGAAGGATGACAGGCAGGCAGAGAAACACCCTCCGGGGGCATCTGATGACTGTTCCATTTATTGCCAAATACACACATACTGTATTGATATCCATATTCATAGACATATTCACAAATGTTTCTATGTATCAATTTCCTTTTCTGCTCAGCGTAAATTTAAAAACATAATTTTCCATGATCTTAAAGCAAAATAAAGTTTTCATTTTTAATTTTTAATCTGACCATTTCTAAATAGCGTGGAATTCAAGAGCACCCACTGAGCAGAGTATCTCGCTGCTGTGAATATTTTTGACAAAGAAGACAAAGTTGGCGGCTAGTACTCAAAACAAGGGTGGGTCTAATGAGAACATCCATCTTTTGTCACTCTAATGAGGTATTTTTTTTTGCTAGTGAACTGTCTTCAATAATTAACAGCTCAGGGACATTGTACTGGTTGACAGAGAGCTTCAAAATCTTGTAAGTACTCTTGGTCATTATCCATGGCAGGTTAATGAACATTTCTCAGACTTACTGCTTGTTTATTTCTTCTTAAATTGTGGTTTCAGAAACTAGATAGAAAATATAATAGCTTACCATATTATTTATTCTGTGATTAACATACTTACACTTGTTATAAGATAACAATACGGTGTTAAATAATGATCCACATATTTTTATTCATTGATTCTGATGTTGAAATGTTTATTAAAATACACATCACTGTATCACTGTCATCCCACTGTTCATCAATTTCCTTGAGCGGGCACCAGTAACATCTTCGTCCTAGCACTGAGATTTTAGAAAATGCCACATTCGAGGCTCTTTCAGGGTCAGGGGAATAAGATCCATCATTGTTACTGGGTTTTGACATATCGAACACACAACGGGGAGTCTGCCAGACTCTGCCATGTAGGCAGGATACTCTCAGTAACCTGCCGGGTTCTCCAAGAGTACAAACTAGATAATGAGAGGTTTAAAAAAAAAAACAGGATCTGGGTTTTATCATCTCTGGTTCTTGGCTGTTGATGGGATAACACGGTTCTGGGGGAAGTTGGTGGGTGTAACGCCTACATACTGGAAGATGGGAGATCTGGGTGGAGGAGGCTCAGTTCCAATCGTAGCAGGCTTGGAGATCTCAGCCCCAGGTCCCTCATGCCTGAGTTCCTCTGCCGGTTCCTTCATGCGTGAGGCTCATCCGAACATGTGGAAAGTGGACTTTAGGCATGGCTGTGGCTGGTTCTGGATGTCTTCGGTTGCCGGAGCTCTGCTTGGGGCGGGGAGGGAAACTCAAACTGGCCCCCTCCAAGGAGCCCTGGTGAGGACAGCCAGGCACGGGGACAGGAGACTCTGTGGTGCAATGGATAGCGCATTGGACTTCTAGCATGAGTGGAAAGAAAAATACATATATGAATAGAAATAAAAGTTGGGATAATGTACAAATCATTCAAAACTGCTAAAGAAGAAAAGAATTATATTAATTCAGGCCCTTGGCACTAAACATGTAAGTGCACTCACAACTTGTCATCCATTGTGGAGTAAAATATATTTTCCACAATCTAATCTCATATTTATATATTTTTCAAAAAAGTAACAGGGATAATTTATATGCAACATTTTCCTGTTTTACCGATGCAGTTCATCTATTTACAAATGTTAAGTAAACCAGGTGATCCAATTTCCATATCTGCATTGGTGCTATTAAAGCTATTAGGAAAAGAAAACTTATGTTTAGAGTTTTGATTCCAGGGAACTTGGTAAAAAACAAACACTTCTTTCCAAAATGTTACTTTATTTCTAGGCACAAAAGAACAACTAGTTGAACTATTATGGAAAAATTTTGGTAATGATAGGAAGGTATAAATGCATAATTAGAGAGACAAATCTCTGATTTAATGAGCCAGTAATGAAATGTGTCAGGAGCAATTTTGTTACATGCAGCCATCGGGGCTGTAGAAAGAACCGTTAGGAGACCTGATAGATTTTGCTAAAGGTGTAATGATGCTCCTGATTGTCTTTAGTTATCTGCTCATCAGGTTCTGAGGCCGCGGATGTCTAATACAGACTCCTTCCCTGAGTTCTCAAAATTCAAGTTAGAGCATTATAACTTTCATTAGTATTCTCCAGTGGGAGCTTCATACTGGCAGAAAACAAACAGAAACACTGTGTGAGTGAGTATTATTGTTGTTGTTGTTGTTGTTGTTGTTGTTGTTGTTGTTTTGAAGGCAATACCTGGCAATGCTCAAGATTTACTCCTGGCTCTGCACTCAAGAATAACTCCTGGTGGGGCTGGAGCAATAGCACAGCGGGGAGGGCATTTGTCTTGCACGCGGCTCACCTGTGTTCGATTCCCAGCATCCCATATGGTCCCCTGAGCACCACAGGAGTAATTCCTGAGTGCAGAGATAGAGGTAACCCTTGAGAATTGCCTGGTGTGACCAAAAAAGAAAAAAAAAGAGAATAACTCTTGGTGGTACTTCAAGAACAATAGGCAGTGCCAGGCAGAGATGCCAGGTCAGCTGTGTGCAAGACACGCACCCTACCAGCTGTACCATCACTTCAGCTCCCAGAAATCCTTTTCCCTTGCAGTGGTTGTTTAGACTTCTGAATTTTTCCAGTGCTACTGTATCCGTTCTGCTGTATAGATTGGGAGTGCCCTTTCCTGTCTATCTTTGATTGTTTGGGGGCCACACGCAACAGTGCTCAGGCTTACTGCTGGCTCTGTGCTCAGGGATCAATCCTGGCAGATTCAGAGGACCATATGGGATGCCAGGGATAGAACTCGAATCTTCCTTGTGTAAGGCAAGTCCCTTATCCAATATACTATAACTCCAGACCCTACCCTCATGTGATTTTATGCTTCATACATATAATTTCCTTTCACATCTCTTAATTCTGCTAAAATTGATCCTCATATATATATTCTAATCATTCTACTATGTGGTAACATGTGTAACTCAATTTACCCATTCATATCTCACAGAAAACTGGGTTCTTTCAGAACCTTTTTGGAAATAAAGACAGAATCAAAATGAAACCTTAAATGGAAAGAGGAAAATGGATTCTTTTATGTTTTTTTATTCAGTTTTTCTATTTTCACTGACTCCTGGTAGAAAAAACAATGCATAAGGCAAAGTATTTCTATGGTAGACCAACCAAGAACCTGACCATTATTTAATATAATATGTATTATATATTTTTTCTTTTAAGCAGTGACATTGTTTGAAATTGTCAACAGTTGGCAAAAATAAAAATTAGGTTCTATTTTAATTCTGTTTATTATTTTTTACAAGTGGACAAAGAGAACTAAGTCCTTATTTAATACTGCAAAAGTATATATGCTGAAGAGATAGGTGTTGTAATAGTGTATCACTGAAACCCAATCATGAACAATTTTTTAACTGTTCATCTCACAAATTGTTTTTAAAATATGGAAGGAAAATAAGATTTCAAACTTAGAAAAAAATTATATATGATATAAAAATTAGAAAGCTTAGTTTATTATTTCCTCTGCCCCTCTAGGAGAGCCCAGCAAGCTACCGAGAGTATCTTGCCTGTATGACAAAACCTGGCAAGCTATCCATGCTGTATTTGACATGCCAAACACAGTTACAATATTCACAATGGACATGTTATTGGGCCCGCTCAAGCAAATCAGTGAACAAAGGGAGGACAGAGATAGTGACAGTGACAGTTTATTATTTGTTGACTTACTTCATTCAAATGAGTAAGTCACTCTCAAATTTGAAACTTATGGTATAATTAATTTGTAGTCTGAAATATTTAGAAAGATTTAGAAGTAGTAGAATCTGGCAAGAAAATTAACAAAGTGTTTAGTTTTCTCATTTATCCTGATCTCACCAAATCACTTCAATCTCACTTATAATGACAGAACAGAACCAAAGTTGAGCCTGATTTTTATTTTTACCGAGTGTTGACAGTTGTAAACAATGTCACTGATTAAAAAGAAGATTCTTCTTCATAAAAAAAGCATGGTTCTAAAGAATTGCTGTGATTACAGTTAAGTCCATGTTCTTAGGATTTACAAAAAATAAACATTGTTTTCCATTGGAAATCTAAACCAGACAATTCCCAGCTAAACAGTCAATTTCATAAGTTTCTTTTGCTGACAAGTTGAAACAAGAATAACAATTGGCCCCCTGCAGTGTGGTTGGTACCTCCCAATTCTGAGGAACTCCACTGGGATTCTTCGAAGGTGAACTTTGAAAGAACTCTGATTACTGTGGTGAGAAATTTTTGAGAGAACAGAATCTGAGCTATTTCATATTTGTTCACAAAATTTGTTCTTGTCATATGGAGAATTAGAACAGCAAGCTGTTTAGGGAAGAAACAGGCTGTTGAGGGGGAAACACAAAGGTATTGATCATTATCCAGATGTCAAGAAACCTTGAGTTTGAGAGGAGAGGATAAGTGAGTGATGGTGTATGTTGAAGGCGGTCCTTGCTGGTGAATCTCAACTCTTTTACCTGGACTCATTTTTTCCACCCCTTTCCAATTCTTTTATGGAAGTGTAATGGTTATTGATATGGAGATCAGGTTAAGGAAGAATCCTAAACCTATAGAGAAGTGGAATTCTGGTTACCTGCAATTACTTAGACAGGCACATTTTTGGTACTTTATTTTTATGAAGCATATATATATTTTTCTTTTAATCAGTGACATTGTTTGAAATTGTCAAAGCTTGGCAAAACTAAAAATTAGGTTCTATTTTAATTTTGTTTGTCATTTTTTATAAGTGGGCAAAGAGAGCTTAGTCCTTATTAATTTTCTTTACAGATTCTTCATCTACTTCTTGAGAAGTCTTTGAAGTTGCAGATAAATTGCATGGCGAGTTTCAAACTTGAGTCTTTCTGATTTGAAATATGTAAATAGATGTAGACAACTATTTTGTTGCTGTCTTGGGAAACACGTTTTGCATAGAAGAAAAAGTCTCAGACAAGGGTTTCACAGACGGCACAGAACAGTGACAACTCAGGGTCATATTCCGCTAGAAATGTGAGACCATCTCAAAACATTCATGACTTAACAGGTACAGAGTGATTCCAGCCTGAGTGCTAAAAGAGGAAACATTTGGTTGCATAAAGGCACACACTCTTCTCTCTCCCACAGTGATGCCTGCCCACAGCAGAACTGATAACTGAAATTCCCCAACACTCATATTCAGCATCACCTGTTCCACCCACGGTACCTCTTCTCTCTTCTGCAAAACTGTGAACCCACAATGGAATATTGAGCTCCAGTTCTCTAATCCTTATGAGAACTGTTCAATTCACATTAAACCCACATCAGGCCTCCATGAATCATTTCCTTTAAGTAAGGACACAAAAATCTGTTATTTTTTTCATTTTTTATGCACTTTACCTGACCAATTTTATATTTGATCAATTCATGGGAAACTTCAGGTACCTATGTGATTTCTAATTCAATTAATGGTAAAAAAGATAATGCAAAAAAACTAAGTCAAAAAGTAATATTTTTGTAACTTTTATGCTATTTCCATAAAATGTATACTTGCATTTTATAAAAAAACTATTAAGAAGAAAAATTCAATGCGATATGTGACTGCTTAAATGTGCTAATGATTAATTATGGATTTCTGTTATAGTTTTATAATATGAAAATATTTTTAAATACACATAAAGATAATTTATATTAAAGAAAGTCATCTTAAAAATTGGAAAAAAGCAAGAATCAATACTTTGATTAAAACACTATTTCAAAATTTCAGTGTTCTCTTAATAATAAATAGTAAATTTTCTCTTCTATATCTTCTGCATAGATATCAGAGGTTCCTTCCCAAGAGAGCCTATTAACACCCTATGCTTTTTCTAACTCTTGAATTTAAAAAAAATGAAGAATAAAACAAAAACTAGAAACAAGAAAATCCTCACTTCAGAGTAGGCTAAGTTTGCTGAACTTTGTTAATAAGTTTTCTGTATAGTTATTATAAGGCATTTCATTTTATTAATAATATAGTCAAGGTGGTGAGTAATCCATATTATTCCAAGCCTATGTGCTATTTAAAGCTCCTTTATTAAAACTCAGTCTCTGAAATTGAAGTCAACATGAAGAAAACTAAGTCATTCAACATGCTCTTAAATCTAGACTCATTTCCCGGATCAGAAAATAGTATGAAGACTCTTCTTCTTAACCTATACATAATAGCAGACTGAGGATGACAGATACTAAAAATCATTAGATGAGCTCAGTAATGATGCAGTTTAAAGTAACTCAATATTGTAGCACTGTCCTCTAGGCGTTCATCAATTTGCTCGAGCGGGCCCAGTAGCGTCTCCATTTGAGACTTCTAGTTACTGTGTTTGGCATATTGAACACGTCACAGGTAGCTTGCCAGGCTTTGCCATGCCATGCAGGCAAGATACTCTCAGTAGCTTGCTGGGATCTCCTAGAGGGGTTGAGGAACTGAACCCGGCTCAGCTGGGCTGGCTGTGTGCAAGACAAATGCCCTACCACTGTGCTATCACTCCAGCCCAACTCAGGGACCCGAAATATGGTGAACTATGCCTGGGTAAGGCAAGCCAGAGGAAACTCTGGTGGAGGTCCGAAGTGATCCTGACATGCAAATCGGTCGTCCGACCTGGGTATAGGGGCTAAAGACTAATTGAACCATCTAGTAGCTGATTCCCTCCGAAGTTTCCCTCAGTATAGCTGGTGCTCTCACACAAGCAGGCAGTTTTATCTGGTAAAGCGAATGATTAGAGGTCTTGGGGCCAAAACCAAATTTTATGAGAGGATATTTCTTTTCATCATTTCCAGGATACAATACTACACAGACTATATATTTGCTATTCTAGTCATAGCTGTAAGCTCTAGTATAATCTGCTTCATTTAGTAAACAAAGGCTTGCTAACAGAGAAACAACTTTAAATATGATATGAGCAATGGCGAAGGTTAGGGCTTTCTTAAATCTGATAAATTTTCAAGAAAACTAAATTGGCTTAAGATCAAAAAAATAATGGAAGTGACATTAAGTGAATGTGAGTTCCTGCCACCATTAGGGCTTCTGGCACATATGCAGATTGACAAGGGAGCTACAGGTTTGCCTTCACTTTTTACTGACAAAATTTTCCCATTCCAGTCCATAAGCCAATTCAAAGGATAACACAGCCACACTTTAGGAAGTCCAAATAGCACTGTCATCCCGTTTTTCATCGATTTGCTCCAGCGGACCCAGTAACGTCTCCATTGTGAAACTTGTTGTTACTGTGTTTGACATATCAAATACATCATGGGGAACTCGCTAGGCTTTGCTGTGAGGGCGAGATACTCTCCATAGCTTGCCGGGCTCTCCGAGAGAAATAGAGGAATTGAACTCAGGCCGGCCAAGTTGGCTGCGTGCAAGGCAAATGCCCAACCACTGTGCTATCACATAAACTGAAGTCCAAGCCCAGGAAGTTCAAATAAACAGAAATTCCTTTCAGGATAGAGCCACACTTTATGGCTGCACCACTTTCCAGTGGGGATGGGGGACACTGACCTTCCCCTAGGGGCCACTAAAACAAAGTGAGGGGCAGCTCTGAATGGACATCAGTCAACTGGGGACACTATTGGCTTAAGGAAGGTGGATTTACAGAGAAGTACTGAGAATATTTTCTTTTTGTTTTCTGAAGACCTGTAGTCCACATAAGTCGGGGAACCTCTTCTCTAGGAATGTAGTTGAATGTTTTTCTTGGGGCTGGAGCAATACACAGTGAGTAGGCTGTTTGCCTTGCACACGGCCAACCCAGTTTTGATTCCCATCATCCCATATGGTCTCCCGAGCACTGCCAGGGGTTATTCCTCAGTGCAGAGCCAGGAGAAACCCCTGTGCATTGCCGGGTATGACCCAAAAAGAAAAAAAATTTAGATGTTTTTCTTGGTTTGGGGGATCACAGTAGCAGATGCTCAAGGATCACTTCAACCAACTGTTGGATAAATAACTGAGCTTCAAGCAACTATTCTTCAACCCTTTCACAGTAGTGGACTGACACCACTCAGTCCACAGCCCAGAAAAGTAATTATTTGCACTTAGAGTTGCTTCCAGAAGTGTCCCATAGTAATTTATAAATTATTGTCTTAGCAATATGATTTTTCATCTGCTAAATTAATATTTTCCATAAACACAAGTTTTTACCATAACTTTAATTAGAAGTATTCCTAATTTTTCCCAGTTTCTAGTATCTGATAATAGGTAGTACTAGATGTATTTCAAACAGTCACTTAATCACTTAATCACTTAACTTCCCGTTAGTCGTCGATTTGCTCGAGCGGGCTCCAGTAACGTCTCCATTTGTCCCTGTCCCGTGCTAGTGTAGCCCAATGGCATCTGTTCGCTCT
>JAOXYA010088966.1:0-11139 GCA_028565675.1 Sorex palustris
CGGTGCTCAGGGGACCATATGGGATGCTGGGAATCGAACCCGGGTCGGCCACGTGCAAGGCAAACACCCTACCTGCTGTGCTATCACTCCAGCCCCCTGGGATGCATATCTTTACCACTAAAATCTTAGCAAATGAGTTGGGGTTGGGGGTGGGGTGGGGGGCACATGCATGACCTGGCTTCAATTCCCCGCACCCAAGCACTACGGGGCTGAGACCGCCCAGAACACCTGAGCACTTCCTGGGAGCCATGCCCACCCCACCCCCAGCCCAAATCTTAGCGAATGTTTCTCAACAGCGATATTTCTGGAATCGGACTGAAACAGGCATGGAGAAAAGGCGGAGGAAACGATGTACAAATGAAATGTGACTCCTTCTCCTCGCGCTGTTGGCTTCACAGCGAAGCCAGTCCGTGACTTGAGTTTTGAAAATGACCTCTAACTGCAGCCTCAGAGGTGGAATCGAGTGGCTTGGGCTGCTGTCTGAGAAGGGAGGCAAGCCGCGGGAGGACGTGCTCCGTGGCCATCCGTTCACAGGCAAGGTGCATTACAGCGCGTTTTTGCTCGGGATACACACGCAGGAGACTGAAATCCACACCCAGGAGAGACAGTCCCATGGGAAGGGCGCTTGGCTTGCATAGGGCTGACCCAGGTTTGATCCCCGGCATCCTATATGGTCCCCCGAGCCTTGCCAGGAGTGATTCCTGAGTGCAGAAGCAAGAGTAAGCCCTGAGAACCACCCCTAAACCAAACAATAATAACAAAATGTAAGCACACGGGCTCAGGGATATTTCCCGGGGGTTAGAGCATTAACTCTGCATGGGTGAGACCTGGGTTCAATTCCCAGAGCTGCACAGCTCCCCAACATGGCGAGGGATGACTCCTGAGCAGTGAGCTAGGAATAGTTCCCAGTACCCCTGGATGGACTAGAGAGACAAATCTAGATATGGACATACTGTTATATGTAAATTGTATGCATGCACACAGAAACATGGGGCAAAAAGATGACTCTGAGGTCGGGGACACATTCCTTGCCATGTGTGAGGACTCAAGTTCGATCCCCAGCACTGCATCCCTCACCACCCACAGCACCCTGGATACAGCGCTCGGGGAGGTCTCCAGATATTGATCCACCAGATTCATCTGGCTAAGTATTGCTGGTGATGATCCTAGGCACCCGGAGAACTGTTTGGGAAGGTTAAAAAAAAAAACTAAACTGTATGCGTGTATATGGGAATCACTGGTCCAAAATCCAGAATGCAGGTTCCTGACACAGGCTCATGAAGGGAACATGTTCGGGGCAGTATAGTATTTCTCGCAAAGGTTGATAAGAACCTGGGCCATGTGGCCAACTCTTTCTCACTTTCCGATCTTTGAATATATTTTTGTAAAATTTTTATTAGAGAAACACATGAGGTACAGTTGTAGACTTACAAATTTTTGTGCTTGGGTTTCAGTTATACATCTAAAATTACCCCTTTCAAACAGATGTGGGATAGGCCGTGCATCTGGCTGAAGCCCAGTCACGGCTGCCCTCCAGCCATTTCTGACCTACCAAGGGCCTGCTCAGTACTGCCCCCATCCGTGCCCATGGAAGCTTCCAGTATATCCAGTTAAGGCTTCCTAAGACCAAAGGGGAAGGCCTGTGCCCTGCGTGCGGCTACGGGCTGGGCTGTAAGGTTTTGAACCCTGGCCTCGCAGATGGTCCCCCAAGCACCACAGGGTGCAGATCACAGAGCCCCTTGTGGTTGCCCCAACACCCCCCTCAAAAAAGAATGATTGAGAACAGAAAACAGTGCAGGCGGTGTGTGTGTGTGTGTGTGTGTGTGTGTGTGTGTGTGTGTGTGTGTTTTCAAACTACAATTTGCTGTAGTTCTCAGAGAGCAGAACTGAACTGGTGCTAAGAGCTTAAATGTGCCAAGAATGGGACAGAAATATTGCAGGTAATAGAAAAATCCTAAAAAAAAATTTTAAATTTAAAAGAAGGGCTAGAGCAATAGTACAGTGGGGAGGGCATTTGCCTTACATGTGGCCGA
Organism: Sorex palustris; assembly: GCA_028565675.1. Classification (NCBI taxonomy): domain Eukaryota; kingdom Metazoa; phylum Chordata; class Mammalia; order Eulipotyphla; family Soricidae; genus Sorex; species Sorex palustris. Next base: position 2,034 of record JAOXYA010088966.1, read on the forward strand.
CCCGGGTTCAATCCCCAGCACCACCAGGAGTAATTCCTGAGTGCAGAGCCAGGAGCAACCCCTGAGCATTGCCGGGTATAAGCCAAAAAGAAAATAATTTTTTTTACAAGTGAACAAATCCAGCGTCTGCCCCAACATCTGTGTGAGGCATCACCTGCTACTTCCGGGGGGCCAAGGAGACCACCCTGCAATGGCTGTCACTTGTCACATCTCAACAACCTGAAATCCAGCGAGGCGACTCCCGGCCATGAAAGCCATGAAGCAGGATTTTTTGGTTTGTTTTGTTTTAGAGCCACATCTGGAGGTGCTCAGGGATCACTCCTGGCAGGCTCAAGAGACCATCCATGGTGCCAGGAATCAAACCTGGGTCTGGGAATGCAAGGCAAGCGCCTTCCCGCAGTATCACGTCACTCTGGCCCCAAGAAGGCTTTAGTAAGAGCACAAAACAGCGCACTCATTTCCAAGCTACTGGAGTAGATTTCCATGATCTTATCCCCAAAAAAACCATGTCAAGTGATGGGACTTACTCCAAGAACAGGGGAAAATAGCAGGCGAGGTTGTATTGTTCTCCGCTCACTCCTGAGGTCCTTCCTCGGAGAACGGTCCCCAAAGGGATAGAACGCCTCTTTTCCCTCTCTCAATTTTTCTCTTTAGAAAAAACACTTTAGAGAGAGAAAGGAACTTTCACGGACAGCAGGAGGGAAGCCCAAGACTGCAGCACAGATCAAAGTGGAAAAACTCCCGCTAATATAGGCCAACTGGGGCTTTCACACGGGTGAAGCTGATTAGCGATGCAAGCGCCTGCCTCCAGCCAGGTTCTGATTCAGTAGGTGCACCCTGAGCACTGGCTGTCTTGGGACCAGCATTCAGGATGATTCAAAGGCAGGGAGTTGTGATCTCCCCAGGAGAGCCCCCCTCACCACCCACCCCCTCACGGAGATCTGCATTCTCCCACACACTGCTCTTGATCAAAGGCAGGGAGTCGCCCTGCTGTTTGCAGTTCATTCTGCTCTGGAAAGAAAAACCTCCTGAGCAATTTCCTTCCAGTCGCCAGCCCAGGCGCTGGCGCACTCACTTATTCACTCAGCAAGCATTTATTGAGCACCTATTAAGGGTGCCAGGTGCTGCGTGGGAGAAGCAGTGAGCCATTTCATGTTTGAGGTAAAGGGAAAGGAAGGAGGGAGGGTGGGAGGGGGGAGGGAGAGCACACAGAAGGGTAATAAAGAAACCTCCGGATCAGCGAAAAAGAGAAGAGGGTTTTCTTGCCCCACCCCATATTTTAGTCACCAGGCAGACATCATACATAATGTATCTCGACTTTCTCCTAGAGGGGGCTTTGCATTTCCTCTTCCTGCAAAACCATTTCCTTCATTATCTCCCTGGGAACAGTGAGCCGGGGGAAATCCTAAGCTTTGGGGCCTTAGGGCACAACACAAGCAGTTGATTTCCATAATTTCCATGACCCCCAAAGAAAACAGCAGAGGTCAGGCATGGAGGTCTTGGGACCCATGACGACCACCCGGGGCTTCCTGGAGCCTGGGGCATCAGGACCACCCTGCCTCTGTCCTGTCTGTGAACCCTGTCTGCTTCATCTAGCCTGCCAGGGTCTTCTCTGGTGGCCATCAGCCCAGTCACCTGCAAATGGGGCTTCAGGGACAGGGAACCTGCAATGCTGATGCCAGGGTTGCCCAACCTGCTGCCCACAGGGTCAGGGAATTTGGTCACTGGGATGGATACAGGGTTCAACTCAGGAAGGAAGGAGAAGGAAGGAGGAAGGAGGGAAGCAGGGATGAAGGAAAGTAGGAAGGAAGGAAGGAAGGAAGGAAGGAAGGAAGGAAGGAAGGAAGGAAGAAGTGAGTCCCATGATGGGGGCTTTCTGGAGGCCTCCAGCCGGCAGGCATTGTACTGGAAGCCCTGGGTATTTCCGGTGTTTCTGGAGATGAGATATTCAGCTGTTTCCCCAGTCACCATCTACGGGCACCCTAGGGTGACACTGGAGTCAGTTCCTGTGCGGGTCCCAGTGTGTATCTGAGTGCCTGGACAGCCAACTGTGTGAGGCCCTGTGCACCCCCCACAACACCCCGGGACCCCCTACAGCCAGGAAGACTGCTGCGCGCACCCTGATTACCCTGGGAGAAAATGAGAACAAGAATTCAGATCAGCGGGGCTGGAGCGATAGCACAGCGAGCAGGGCGTTTGCCTTGCACATACCCAACATGGCCAACCCAGGTTCGATTCTCAGCATCCCATATGGTCCCCCGAGCACTGCCAGGGGTGATTCCTGAGTGCAGAGCCAGGAGTAACCCCTGAGCATCGCCGGGTGTGACCCAAAAGAGCAAAAAAAAAAAAAAGAATTCAGATCAGCAACTTGATGGACCCACAGATCCCCCTCTTTCTGCTGGCAAACTCCCCCAGAACACTCCACTGACACCCCCATAGCAGAACCAACGTGAATATTTCCAAGACTGCGATGTATTAAATGCCAATGACACGCCAGGCCTGGCGCTAAGCAATCTACATGCGTCTTCATTTATGCTGACAGCCGCTCTGCTGGTGGTTAGAGCCACGCGCTTTTAAAGTCAGACAGATTTGGGTCTAAATCCCAGCTCTGGGGCCGACTGAGCAGAACTGGACAACTGACAATCTCCCCGGTCCCAATTCTGCTCCCTCAAAGTCCTGGGGGAAACAGCATCTAAAAGGATTAGTAGGAGGGGCCGGGGAGGGAACTTGGGGGCCGGAGCTCAGCCTGGCACGCACGGGTCCCTGAAGTCAGTCCCGGGCACAGCCTGGCCTCCCCAGCACCAGCACCACTGGGGAGACCCATCAGTAAATATTCAATCAAGACAAAGAATTTGTACGGGGCCTGGAGACTGTGCAGGGGTGAGGAGTGTGGGGGCGCTTACACATGCCAGGCTCTGAGTTTGATCGCTGGCCCTACGTCACTCCGCAGCCCCAGCCTCCCTGAACGCTGCTTTGGAGTATCCACCCTAACCTGCACCCCCCCATCAAAAAATAAAAATAAAAAATGAGTATTGACACGGGAGTCCATGGCAGAACGTCTCCGAGCTCTTCATCTCCATCACCATCTATACGGACTGTCCCCATCAGCCAGGGACACCGGCGACAGTCCGTATAGACGGTGATGGAGAGAAAAAGAGAAGGACAACAAGTCCATCCAGAGGCGAATTCACCTACCCAAGGTCACTCCACCCAACCAAGGGCAAGGCTGGGATTCAGAGCCAGGATTAGCTCATGACAAATAGCTTTTAGCACCAGGAAAATCTCTCGGGACGCCTCTGAGCGCCTGGCAGGCAGACACTGGTCTCTGCAGCACAGGGGCTCAGCCCCCAGGGGACAGCCCTACGACCGCGGTGTGGGCCCGCTAGGCAGACACTGTTGGAACTGGAAGTGCTCCAGTGGGCCCGAGCATCTCGGCCCTCCTTGCTTCTTCCCCACCTGTCAGCTGGGACCCTGCAGCTGAACCCCAGCCCTACCCGGCTCCCCGATCCCCACTGCCAAGAGCCCCCCACTCCTGCTTTGGCAAGTGCCCCCCCCCAAACTGCTTAATCCATGTGCTGGATCTTTAGACCGGACCCCACTGGGCTGAACCCGCAGCTCACCCTCCTGGGCACCCTAACGCTAATGCCCACCGTGCCTAGACTCCCTCCCCCGCTTGGGCTGTCCCCCAACCTATGACAGCGATGGGCCATCTCCCGGGAGAACCTAAAGGCCATTGGGCTCGAGCTGTTTTGGCCTCCCAGCCTGTGCCTCCCCAGCACCATCCATCACCATGTCCCTGCCTCACCTAGAGGACAACTGTCTCTCCTTCTGTTCAGAGCTGGCCCGCCCACCTGTGTGCTCAAGGTCACCTCCTCCCGCCCTCGCTAGGCTGTCGTGATTGATCCAGAGCTGGGATCAATCAGGGGGAGAGGGTCGTTTTGCATCCAGTGTATAGCCAGGGACACTGAGGTTGAGTGTGCCATCGATTACAAGAGGCGCCGAGTGGATCTCAGAGGCTGCCCGGCGGTGGTCTCTCGAGGGGCCTGGAGGTGCTGGGGCCTGGGGTTGGAGACCTGGGACCACCAGCCCTGAGGAAGGTAAATGAACAGAATGAGTCAAATTTCCCAAAGACCAAGAATCGAAGAGGCCAGAGATGGGGTCTGGAGGCTTCAGTCACCAAGGGGTAGCGGAGGAAGACCCAGGGAGACCATGTCACGGGCACCCTGAACTCTAGCAACAAAATCAAGTGGGAGGGGCTGGGAGATAGGACGGGACAGAAAGCGTTTGCCTTGCACACAGCCCATGCGGGTTTGAGCTCTGGCACCATATACAGCCCCTGAGCACTGAGCTGGGAGTGACCCCTGAGCACTGCCAGCAGGCAAGGGAGGCAGCTCGGCTGGACAGAATTTGCCGTGTATGTGCGGAGTCCCGGGTTCACCCCCCCGTGCCACCAAACACCACCCCACCCATCATTTTTAGTCCAACAGAAGTCCCTGATTTCAGCACCATATCAGCTCCCATCAGGCAGAGCCTGGCAAACTCCCCGTGGCGTATTTGATATGCCAAATACAGTAACGACAACAGGTCTCATTCTCCTGACCCTGAAAGAGCCTCCAATCATTGGGAAAAGATGAGGCTACTAAATTCTCAGGGCTGGGAGGAATAGAGATGTTACTGGCGCCCGCTCGAGTAATTTGAAGATCAATGGGATGACAGTGTGATACAGGTGATCAGTTCCCAGACCTCAACAGAGCAGAAGGCAGGCCCTGCATGCTGGAGCCTCAGGTCTGATCCCCAGCACCACCTGGTCCCCTGAGCACTGCTAGGAGTCACCCTGAGCACAGGGTTGCGAGTAGCCCTAAAGCACTGCCCAGCATGTCCCAGAACCAAACAATAAAAGACAAACAAACAAACAACACACACACACACACACACACACCAGAAGGAGGTGTGGGAGAGCGGAAGGGGGGGAAGAATTAAGAAACTATGGAACTCCAGCAGTTCTGGAGGCCGGAAGCAGGGCTGCAGGTGTGGGGCGCAGGGCTGCGTCACAGGAGGCCTGAGGAAGCTGCTCCCCTCCTGCTGCTCCACCTGACCCCACCCTCTTGCCAGTCCTGGGGTGCTGGGCTTACCCATGCTCAGTCCCCACCTCTTACCTGTATCGACATACACTCTGAAACGCCCCAACAAGGCCAGTCACGGGCCTCGGGGCACCCCCAATCCAGAGCCATCACACCTCAAGGCCCTTCACTAAGCGACATCTGACATCTCGAGTGACCCCATTTCCAAACAGATTCACACCCCAAAGGATGAGCCCTTTTAGGGCATGTGGGGGCTCCGTCCCACCCACCCAGGCCAAATGGGCTCTATGAATACAAAAGAGGTTTTGGCAAGATCTCTCCTCTAGGGCATCTCAGATGCTGAGAGAGTAATGCTCACACTTGACACCACTCAAGAAAGGGCCTTCAGAGGTCAATGAAAATTAAAAATCCTCAGTGGCTGGAGTGATAGCACAGCGGGTAGGGCGTTTGCCCTACAGGCGGCCAACCTGAGTTCGATTCCCAGCATCCCATAGGGTCTCCTGAGCATTGCCAGGAGTGATTCCTGAGTGCAGAGCCAGGAGTGCTCCCTGAGCATTGCCAGGTGTCTCACACACACACACACACACACACACACACACACACACACACACTCTTAAAACCCCTCGGCTCGCTCCTCAAACCCGGTGCTCCCTGGGACAAGCATCTCGCTGGCTTGTCTTGACGCTTCTTTGCTTGTTATCTCACTCTGGAGAAGCCCGGGTTCTCTCCTGACGCCTTTCCCTCTTTCTCTCCTCACACAGCCCCCACCCCCACCCGCCACTTTACATTCAAACAACCGTGATTTACAAAGTTGTTCCATGATGATTTGTTCCAGGCATTCGATACTCCAACCCCAACCCACCACCACCATCACCTTCCCTCCACCACTGTCTCCATTTCCCACGCCTCAAGCCTGCCCCCGCAGCAGGCCCACAAGCATTTATTTTAGATTCTCTCTACCACCCAAACTGCTAAAGGGATAACCGATATTAGAAATACCAAAAGATATTTCCGTAGAAGAAACTTCGTGAAATTGCTGGATCTCACCATGGGGACATCGAGTCCTTGTCTGAGGGTTTGCTAAGCTGTTGTTGCCCTCGAAGCCTGCGTTCTGTTTTCGTTAGTGAGCTGGGTCGGCTTCTACGTCACCTCCCCTCCAACCTGGCCTGCTCCTACTGGGACGTCAGCCCTCACACAGCCTTCTCAGCAAGTTTTGTTCACTAAAAACTACCTTGAGCTTTTTTCTGGCTGACATCGTAGCGCTGCTGAGGCTGTGGCTGTTGTTCCCTGAGCTTTGTGACGCCTCCCAGGAAAAGGAAGAGGCCGGGAGGCCAAGAAAGAAGAGACCCCGGGAGCAAATCCAGGGGCAAGGCGCAAAGAAGAAGCATTCCGAAGGCCAAGTTCAGGACAGGCACAATAACCTCATCTGGTCTGACAAAGCCACTTATGACAAGCTCTGCAAAGATATCCGCTACTGTGAGCTTCGTCAACCCCTGTTGTCTGAGAGGCTGAAGATTAGGGGTCCCTGGCCTGGGAGGCCCTTCAGAAACTCCTCAGTAAAGGATTTATTAACTGGTTTCACACACAGAGCTCAAGTAATTTCTACCAGAAACACCAAGAGGCAGATGCCCCAGCTGTGGGGGAAGATGCGTGAGCAGATCCCAACTGGACATTTTGAAAAGTAAAAACTTTATTAAGTCTGGGGCTGGAGCAATAACACAGCGGGTTTAGCATTTGCCTTGCATGCGGCCGACCCGGGTTCAATTCCCGGGTTCAATTCCCAGCATCCCATAAGGTCCCCCAAGCACTGCCAGGAAGAACTCCTGAGTGCAGGGCCAGGAGTAAACCCTGAGCATTGCCGGGTGTGACCCAAAAAGCTTAAAAAAAAAAACAGAACTTTATTAAGTAAAAAAAAAAAAAAACACCTATCTTGAAAAAAAAATAATAAACACTTAAAAGTCTCTACAGGGGTCATATTCATTCAACAAACATTTACCATAGTCTTCCTGTGAGCCTGACAAAAGCCTGGTGCTGGGGATAAATAAAATGAATAATAGATGAAAGTAAAAATCATTGTTAAATTAATTCCTGAAATTCTTGGTAGGGGAGCCAGAAACCCCATCAGCTTCTGGGAGTATTATGGATTACCTTTACTGCGATAGTGATTTTTTTTCCTTCTGTACCAACCTTATGGAGATATCATTTGCATATAACAAAATCAATACGTTTAAGTGCACAGCTCAATGAGTTTTGACATCACGTCAAATATCGCAAGTCCCCAATCAAGAGAGAAAACATTTTTTCTTGCCCCAAGAATTTTTTCACTTTCTGTTTTGTTTTCCTGGGGGCCACACTCAGCGGTGCTCAATGTTCTCCCCTGGCTCTGCACTCAGGAATCACTCCTGACCAGCCAGGGCAACCTAGGACGGGGGGTGGGAGTGGGGTTCAGGGATCGAACCCAGGTTGGCTGAGCACAAGGAAAGAGCCCTCTCTGGTACTATCGCTCCAGATTTTTTTGGTTTTTCACAGTTTTGATAGCAACCCCTGAGCACAGACACACAGACACACACGCACACACGCGCGCGCACACACACACACACACTCACTCACTCACACACACTCAGCAACCTCACTCCGCTCTGTGTGCCTACAGTGGTGGCTCTTTTCCTCTGAAGGAACTGAATCTTTCTCCAGCTCCCTGGGCTCGGGTCACGTTTCTGGAATCCGTCCCTGGGAAGGGGGCGCGCTCTTCTATACTGCTCAGTAGCCTTCTGTTGGGCAGACACGCCAGGTCCACTCGCTGACAGCAGTCGGGGCGGTTGGTATCAGAAGTGAAGCTTTTGGAAAGATGAGGGCTGCCTGCTGTCCTTCTCTAGACAGAAAAGCTTGAGGTGGGACCGCGGGCTCGCCAGGTAACTGAGCATCTCCTCTGAGGGGAGACGGCTTGGCTGCTGTCTGAGGGGGCTGCTACTGGCCCACCCTCCACCAGCATGCGGTGGTCTGCTCTTCAGGTCATTTCCGTGGGTCTGCCGGGCTGCCTCCCTAAGCGTGACTGCAGTGGGACCTCTTCCTAGGAAGACTGGCCCTCGGGTTAGCTCTTGGCAGATGCATTTTCCCACTGGCCTGGCCCACGTGTACGGCCCATTCCCTTCACGGATCTGCCTGAGTCCTTATGACTGTGCTGTTGTAGCAGAGACACTGCATAGTGTCCAGAGAGATACTGTGTCATTTATCATCGGTGGATTATGCAAATAGCCACAGATGGTGGCTTGTCTGGTTTTCTTTACAATGTCCTTCAAAGTCTAGAAGCTCGAGGGGCCGGGGACAGAGTGACAGCGCACAGCAGGTAGGGCATTTGCCTTGCATGTGGCTGACCCAGGTTTGATCCTTGGCATCCCACAGGGTCCCCCAAGCACCTCCAGGAGTGATCCCTGAGTGCAGAACCCGAAGTTAACCCCTGAGTACTGCTGAGTGTGGCCCCCAAACAAAAACAGACGAAAGGTTCAGGGGGTAGAGAGACTGGACAGTGGAGAGGGTACATGCCTTGCATGTGGCCGACCCAGGTTCCAACCCCAGCATCCCATCTGATCCCCCAAACCTCCCAGGAGTAAGCCCGGAGCGCAGATGGGTATGACCTCCAAACAAAAACAAAAAAAAGTCAAAGCAGAGGAAACGCTACATTTTCACAAAGTCAAATGGTCAAGGTTTAAGATTTGAGCATCATGGGCTGGAGCAATAGGGTAGGGCATTTGCTTTGCACGTGGCCAACCAGGGTTCGATTCCTAGCACCCCATATGAGACTCTGAGCACTGCCAGGAGTAATTCCAGAGTGCAAAGCCAGGAGTAATAACTGTGCATCACTGGGTGTGAGCCAAAAAAAAAATTTTTTTTTTAAATTTGTGCATTGTTGCAGATAGAGTGTCAACTAGAATTCATCTGCCTTACACACATTGGGAGGGGTGGGGGGTGGGGTTTTATTGGGGTTCTTCGTGGTAAAAAATAAGTATTGGTAAAGGGAAAGGTGT
>JAOXYA010088984.1:0-11139 GCA_028565675.1 Sorex palustris
ATGTACATCTGCTTCAAAGAACTGGTAGAGTAGTAGAATGATGATCACATCCACATAATTTGTCTTTATAAATGATGAAGATAAATAAATTATTAATATAAGGCTATTTGCTCCCACTAGTTCCTTCTCTTCCTGACATAAAAAAGTCATCTCCAGAGAGAAATGGAAAATTCTAGTTACTTGAAGCTTGGTGTTGCTGAATTCTCTCTACTGGGATTTGAGCAAAATGGATGGGTTCAGTCTATGTCCCTTGCTTAAAAGGTAGAAGGAATTTTTTTGTGATCTATTTCTTTATTTTCTTCCCCTTTAGCAAGACAGTGCCAAACAACCTTGGAAAATAATTTTGAGGACAATACGTTCTCAATGTTTGCTTTCTTGGATGTCTTCAAGGGCCAGAGCTAACCATATGCCCTGAATTAGCAGCTAGAAAAACAAAAATCTTGTACTTTAAGCCACTAAATTTGGAATATTTTTTTATATTTGACTGTGACGCATTGAACAGTCAAATTTTCTTTCTGTTTTTTTTTTGTGTGTGTGTTTGTGTGGTTGCATGGTTGCTCAAAAGAATATGAACCTTCTTTGACAGGCAGAAACTTAGAAGATTTTGATTGGCTATATGAAATTCATAAAGAAAGGAAACAGACAAACCTCTGGTCCAGACTCAACTCTGGAAAGTCTCTGTATCTAACAGACTCTGTCCTCAAAGAAAACATGTCTATGTATCAAACTAAGTGGTCGTGATAATCTACAGAAATGGGAGAAGATCCTTTCCACCCACCAATCATTTGCACATTCATTCAGCAAATGATGACTGAACTCTTCTTGATGCCAAGAAGATTGTCGATGTGGGTTTTAGTGAAGACATAACTGAGAAATGTGTCACCAGAAAGACAGCACTAGAACATGCAAGAAGCAGATATCACAGGTAGAGGGAAGATTGCAACAGCAAGTATGGACAGGGGGATGCAGTGGCACCGTGCTGGGATACACCTATCTCCTATCAGCAGCCTGTGTCTACTGTGATAAAGGCATGTAATTAATTACACACAGACACCATATGTATGTTCCCTCACTCGCTAATTGCAATTAGTTGCAGGAGCACTGAGCATATTGCTCTTCATGAATGTCAGGACATTTCACCGCATTTCCCTTGGTTCTCTGAGAAACCACAATTAACTTCACTAATTATTCCCTTTACCACATGAACATCACTTAATGTAGAGCCAAACTAATGAATGTTGATCTTTTGCAAACTTTTCTTTTTAAGAGCCATCTTGGCTTCTTTCCCACTAGTACCAATAATAGCTCCTTAGACAAAAATCATGAATATCAAAGTACAGCTGAAGAGAGAAAGGAAGTTTCAGTTATTTTATTTCTTCTCCAGGGAGGGAGAAAGTCTTTTGTACTAAATGTGGTTGAGAAACCTGTTTGCTTTTTTTTCTTAACGTCTGACCTCATCAAGCAGTGCGGGTATCAAATTTATGGTATAGTATTCAGGATCTGCTTTGCTTGGAGGTTCTCAGAGTCATACTTGGTGATGCTGAGGGAGTAGGATTGGCCATGCACAACCAGGGTTCAAACTTAAGTCCTTACATATGCCAGGCATTTATGTTACCACTTCATCTATGTCCTTGGCTCTACTTTGAAAGCTCTTGTAGCTGGCCAATCACATATTTCTGTAGTCTCCTACCCATAGCACCAGGATGTGGTGGGGAGTTTGTGTACAAGTAATATGTGCCAAAGACAGGTGATGTGAAACAACTTTAAAATGTCTGAAATCTACCATCAATGTCAGAAATGTACCTAGAATTGAGTAGAGTATCTTTCTGTTCCTGTGCTCTACCTAACATTGCTTTAAATGTCTTCCTCCTTAAACCCTCATGACTTCTCTTAATTCACTGTGCACATGTGTGTACAGGATGATCCTACACACCGAAGTCTTATTCTATATTAATGCCTCTTCTCTCTTCTCCATTTTATATTGACATCGAAATTTCCTAAGATTCAAGTTACATTGTTTTGACTCAAAACTCAGCACCTTCTTTGTTTTTGGAAACATATATTGTCTCAAAGTATTCAGGAGAATCTGAGGACAGTGTCAAAGATGGGTTTTTACTATATTTCCTCCATACTAGTTCAGCTAGAAAAGTTGGCATCCAGTCTTTGGGTGTCTTGTAGGTAGCCTGCTCTTTGGAATTTCTCATTTCTTCAAGTTAAGCTGAGTTCATCATATGAGTGACAGCATCCCTCAACTCCTTTGTCCTTTGTCTTCTGCAGAGCAATTTCAATTTTCTGGAATCTTGTGATTATTTGGCCTCTGTAGTAGTCATAGATGAAATTTTTTTTCAAAAGATAAGAGGAAGAGTCGGGAGCTTAGAGAGAACTCTCCATTCAACAGGAATTCTTGTGCCAGCTGATGAGATGGTGTTCCTTTTCCACTTCATTATTAGTGAAACATATTATTATTATTAGATAATAATATTATTGGGCTGGAGTGATAGCACAGTAGTAGGGCGTTTGCCTTGCACGCAGCCAGCCTGGCTGAGGTGGATTTGATTTCTCCACCCCTTATGGAGAGCCCGGCAAGCTACCCAGAGTATCTTGCCTGCCTGATGTATTCAATATGCCAAACACAGTAACAACAAGTCTCAAAATGGAGATGTTACTGGGCCTGCTCGAACAAATCAATGAATAATGGGAGGACAGTTTGTTTTTTGTTTAATGATATTATTTATATTATATAATTATTGTACTATCATTATATATTATATTTATAATGTTATTACATAATATATTTATTATTGAATATATATCAGTGAGTTTTTTATTTCATTATTGAGCTACAATTTAAAGCACTTTGCACTGAGTTGAGAGATAGTCCAGGGGCTAAGGATCTTTCTTGCTATCATATATGGTCCCCTGAACATATCCAGGTGTGACCTCGGAGCACAGAGCCAGAAATAGCCCCTGAGCACTGCTGGTTGTGGCCCCCAAACAAAAACAAATAAATACCTCACATTCCAGACAACTTTTCAATTAACTACCTTTATTGAGTATTGCTGTAACCCATGAGCCAGGCAGAGCTACCATGTTTTTGGTTCAAATTTTATAGATGAGGAAATTGAGTTTTTAAGTGGAAGGCTCAGATGTTCATAGTTTGTTTCGGTAGAGTCTTCTTTCTGCTGTATCTCTCCAATGGCTGTTTATTGGAGCTATAGGTGAGGTGAAGATGCAATGAATCAACTTTGGTGGGTTCTTCTCTTTCTGTCTCTATGTAATTTGCAATATTTCTCAATATCATACTAGAAGAATTTTGCACAAAATCATAGTTTGTTGTAGATTTGTTGTAGGGAACTGTCTTGTGCACTGAATGATTATTTCATTTTTGGTTTCTACCTAGTAGAAGCCCATAGCACTCCTGCTACAATTTTGTAGTTGTCATAATCAAAGATTTCTGCAGATGTTAGTAAATGTCACCAAGGAAGCAGAATCACCCATGACTGAGAGCCACCAGGTTATTGTTGTATATTCATTGACGCCTGTTTCATGTTATTAGGTCTTGGATAGTCAGTCATGCTGAACAGCTCTCAAAGTAGGCATACTCCAATCAGAGCAAATGTTAAACAAAGGTCCTAAACCATGTCTGCCTTTTGCACTGGCCATAGAAACCATGCCTTTATTTTGGTAAAACACTGTATCACTGTCAGCCTGTTGTTCATCGATTTCCTCAAGCAGGCACCAGTAACGTCTCCTTTGTCCTAGCCCTGAGATTTCAGAAAGTGCCACATTCGAGGCTCTTTCAGGGTCAGGGGAATGAGACCCATCATTGTTACTGGGTTTTAGCATATCGAATATGTCACAGGGAGTTTGCCAGACTCTGCTGTGCAAGCAGGATACTCTTGGTAGCCTCCTGGGTTCTCCAAGAGTAAGAACTAGATAATATTTGCGACCACGCACTTCCAGGAGCTGGGTCTTATAGTCTCTGGGTCTTGGTCATTGATGGGATAACACGGCACTGGGGCAGTTGGTGGATGTAATGCCTACCTACTGGAAAATTGGGGATCTGGGTAGAGGAGGCTCAGTCCTGATCCGAGCAGGCTTAGAGATATCAGCCCCGGGTTCCTCATGCCTGGGTTCCTCTGCTGGTTCCTTCATGCGTGAGGCTTGTCCGAACATGTGGAGAGTGGTCTTAAGCATGGCTGTGGCTGGTTCCAGAGGCCTTCGGCTGCTGGGGCTCTGCTCGGGGTGGGGAGGAAAACTCAACCCGCCCTTCTACAAGAGGGCCCCGTGAGGATAGCCAGGCACAAGGGCAGGAGACTCTGCGCTGTTCTCTTCTGGGAGCTGGGTTTTTGTAGAATACATGAAGATAAAAATACAAACCCTCTCCTTCTTTCCAGGGCGTGAGCTTTTCTGATGGGGTGTTAGTGCTGATGGCCCTGACTTTTAACTACAAACAGCTCAAGCCATGCCAAGAACCCAGGGATTACTCTATTTAGGGAAAATGCAGGTACATTTGAACAGCTTGACTCTGTGAAGGCATAAATTGTTGGGAAAGACACAGGGGAACAGGAGAGATTTGTAAATGTGGCAAAGGTAATCCTGGTATTTCGTCTTAATTGTTTTACTCAGGGAGGAGAGCAACGATGATTTATATTCTGGAGCTGCAGGATAGTGCTAGGAGCCAGACAACTCGTTACCTCCCAATAAGGCACATGGGGCCTAACAGCTGCCATGGAGATGGGAAGAAACAGAGTCTTTGCTACCTCGGGGGTTCTCATTAGTTTCCCAGCATCAGGGGAACTATCACCTGCCCTCTGGAGACCAGCTGGGAAGAGTGGAGACTTGTACTCAATCTTTCTCCATTCCAGGGCTCAGGATGTACAAATAAAAAGGAGGATGCTTGACAGATGCAGATATTGAGCTTTGATTTTCTCACCTTTTCTACAACGCGGGAAGCTGCTGGACCATAAGGAGGCTTATGGAAGGGCAAGCAGAGAGGTTGGAAGGAAGTGAGCTCAGAATTCATTCATCTATAATAACAGTGTTATTAGACCAGGAAAGCTCTCGATGGGCACAGATGTGTGCTTCTAATCCTGGCACACCTGGGAGAGCTAAAGGTCAGTGCTGACAAGCCAGCAAGAAGAATGGTGTTGGCTCCCTGGATTCAACTGTTGTTGCATTCCATTCTGTTTGTAGACACTGCACACAGACCATTCCTTCTTTTTCCCACTGCAGGGAGTTGCTAAGTCTCCCTTACACTGTGTGTGTAACTCAGTCAGACTGCATGACCTGTAGACTCGAGCAGACTCCTGGGAGCACTGGGAGTGATGGTTGAAAAATAGTCACAGAGGCATAAGTGGTTCACTGGCCAGTGTGTGGTGGGACTGGGCCATGGATCTCTTGGGGCCAGAAGGTCCCTTAGAGAAGCTGAGACAGGAGAGTTGATGGCATGGATAAGGCTAGCAGACACCTGGAGTCGCATCCTATGGGTCATGTCAAAGCTGGAGTCACCTTTCCAGAGTCTACTTGCTTGTGGGTCCTGGGCCCGAGTAGGTCCATAAGGAATTCGTGTGGATCTGGAAGCTAAAACATTTTTCCCATGTCAATGATTTCTCCCATTAACTCTTAATTAATCTCTAGACCGCTGAGAATGCCTTGTTTCTTCATTGAGCCTGTCTGGACAAGCTGGGAAGGGCTCCTCTGAAGTTTGATGGTGTATTTGTGAGAGTCTATCTCATTTCTTTCTGGGAGAGAAGACTGTCTTAAAAGTGGACAGTGCAACTTAGAAAAGAAAGAGCGATCTCAGAATTCATTCTTCTAACTACCCATCCATTTATTTATTCTTCGGTTAATAGAAAGGGAGGAGAACTGTGCCAAGGAACATGCTAGAAATACATTGTTTAACAGGAGATTAAAGCAGATGTGCCTGCTTTCTTTAGAGTTTTAAGTAGGTGGCATAAAATTAATAAGAAGCAAACATGATTATAAATTATTTTTTGTGTATTATATGACATTTCCCATACCCAATATAAGATGGTAGGGGAGATATGGGTGGAGGTGGAACCCATTTAATAGGTGCTCTTGGGAAAACCCCTCTAAGGAATTGCTGTTTAAATCAAGACTTGAAGCCAAGAGGCATTCAGTCACAGGAAGAGGGTTTGTTTTAGGCTAAGAAACAGTTGTGTGAAGCCCTGAGAGGCAGGTCCTTCCAATGTCATTTATAAAGAAAGACTCTGAAGCACCCCTGAGGTTATTTGTCTGTGATGTCATCAGTAAGGGCTGGAGAGGGATTTGGCCCCAGGTCTGTTTTATAGGAGGATCTAGGGAAGAGTACATCAGAGACCTTTGGAGTTGAGTACATGCAGCAGTTTGGAAATAGAGTGGGGAGGTGGGGGAGGTGGGGGACTTTAACATTAGCTATGTTCCTTCAGTCATGAATGACAACGAAGTATTGTATTTCTCTGAGATGAGCATCCCTATACTGAAAATGTGCAGAAATGCCTCTAACTGATACTTAATTGGCCCAGAAAAGAGGACATCAAAGTGGAATTTTCTGCATAGTCAATTTAACCCTTCGCTGTCAGGTGTCTTAGTAGTGCTCTGAGAACATAGGTATCTGTCAGTAAAGAGAAACAAGTAACAGTCTTTGTGTTGCCTTGGCCCAACTCAGGCACTGTACAACTGAATCACTTCCAATTAATCTTGATCTTGGAGCTCAGCACTTGTTCTATGACAGACTTCATATTTTTGACTGATCCTCATGAGAACATCTCTGAGAAGTCTTTACTGGAGCAGGAAATAGTCCTGGCCTGCCCAAGTCACCACCATCCTCTAGCTTGTGAAGGAAAGAAAAGATACCACATTCAGTATGCCAAGGGCTAGAGTACATTTTCTACAAGATACCAACCTGGCCCAGAGAGACTTTGCTTTATGTTGAATTTAGTTGCTTTCTCCTTTTGTACAAAAATATCTCTAGGGAAATAATTTGAAACTTGCTTCCAGGAACACAATTTCATCTTTGAGGAGTAGATACTGGGGTGTGTGTATGTGTTTGTGTGTGTGTGTGTGTGTGTGTGTGTGTTATCTTTGATCCAAAAGAAACTTAGATAGATAGAATTAAATATCCATATGCTTCTCTCCAGATGTCAGTAGATTTTAAAGGCTGTCCAAGTGGTGAAGTGTACTCTGTATTTACCAACAGCTGCAGATGGATTAGGGTAGCTTCTCACTTTTATTTGTCCTTCCTTTGAGCTTTGAAAAAATACTGACCTGCTGAGCACCGCTTCCATGGTGCAATCTATGCTAGAAATAAGACATGATATCATCTTTATGTCTATTGTGCTGTTCATGCAGATTAGTTCTATGACCCACAAAGATTGTTGTGTCATGTTATTACTATTTTTGGTAAATTAAAAATATGATAGCAGAGGAATGATTAACCCACACTCCAGCCGATTGGCAGGAACAAAGGGATAGAGTCTGACTTAGAAGACATAAGGAAGTAGATTTTTATCTGATTTGTAATTGCTTGTAACTATGACAAGATTTTCCTGTCATCTAATCAATATTTGGGGCCTTTTAAATCCTTTTAAATCCTTTTAAAATTCTTCATGCTACCAACTCAGCTACCTAAAATAATGAGCTCCTCTTTCCTATTTTACCTTTTCTTATGTCACTCGGCCCTGCCCTTCAAACAATATTGGTCACAGTATTGACCCAACTCAACTGAAACATCTCAGTAAAGGGTGTTTGACTCATGTAACTAAGCAGTTCATGGATGACTGCGTATAAGATGCTGAATCCATCAATTAGACTCTGTCTTCTTTTACTTATTCATTTATTGGCTTTGGGTCATACCTAACAATAGATACTCAGGGCTTATTTCAGGCTTTGTGCTAAGGAATCAATCCTGGCAGTGCTCAGGAGACCAAATGTGGTACTAGAGATAGAATCTACATTACCACACATTTAAGCCAAGCATCTTATGTGCTATACCATAAATTTGATTCCATATCTATCTTTTTTTAAACCCCAACCTGGCTTCCTTTCATGTTGATTCATTCTCTGCAGTTTCTCTCCACTGGATGGTCCAATGATAAGTTCTGTATATGTTTTATCAGTGTAGCAAAGTAGAAAGAGAGTTACCTTTCCCAATATCAAAGGACCCTTGCCTGATCCCATTTGCCTTGAAAAATTTGAGATAACTGATGAACACACTTTAAATAGAACCAAAGACATTCATGGTCAATCTTGGGTTGACTGCCTACTTATAAAGTCTGAGAGGGAGCACTTCTCAAGAGACAGAAAATATGAATGGGGGAGGAGAGCGAGTGCAGAGGGCAAATTGCAGATAAAACTAGTATTTGTTATATTATTTTCATAGTTTTTCATTCCTAAAATGAAATTTAATAAAAATTTTTATTAGAGAATTTCATAAAGGAATTTTCTTTAAGAAAATAGAGAGTATTCATGAACTACAATTATTTTGTAGGAATTCTAACCAGCTCCTTGAAGTCAGAGTATAAGTCTTTTTTGTTCACCACTATATTGCTAGTACTCATCAGACTACTTGACATGGAAGACATTCAGTAACTAGTAGTTGAATTAAGTGGATAAGTGAATGAATTGGTAATTTCTTGAATACCTGGTATTCCTGTTCTGGTCTTAGATGAAAACAGTGAGGAACTCAGAACAAAGAGGAAGAAGAGATTATTTTGTCACTTCTTTAAAATTAAAAGAAATTGTTACATGATTGGATCTTTATGGTTTGTGGGTTTTTGTGTATAGAAGACTAGACATTACTTAAGATAAGATCCCTTTTAAAAGTAGATGGAAATTGTCGTTTTTATCTGTGAATATCATTTTTTACCAGGGATTTTTACAATTATACTTGCTCTCTCATTTCTTGAAGTGCCCCCTCCTCAGCCCCCAGGAGTCTGTCCTTTATAGCACCAAGACCTAGAGAGAGAGATAACTAATATAAGTATCTTCTTTGAGTTCCAGAAGAAGGCTTATTTCTTGTTTCACTCTCTCTTTCTCTTTTTTTTGGGGGGGGGCATACCTATTAGTATTCAGAGCTTATGCCAGCTTATATCGGGCTCAACAGTCAGGCAATGTTCCTGGTGAATCTTGGGGGGACTATATAGAATGCTTGAAATCAAACCCATGTTGACCACATGCAAGACAAGAATCCTACCAGGTATTCTATTGATTAACCCCTAGAAAGTCATTTTCTGATTGATGTATAGGACAAAGATGAGATAAAACAAAATCATTTTCTGAAGAATACATCCTTGAATCTTTAACAT
This sequence comes from Sorex palustris, assembly GCA_028565675.1. Lineage (NCBI taxonomy): Eukaryota > Metazoa > Chordata > Mammalia > Eulipotyphla > Soricidae > Sorex > Sorex palustris. The sequence goes on from JAOXYA010088984.1 coordinate 9,309, forward strand.
ATACTCAGAGAGATGTTTCTGTTCTGCACTTTTTGTTTTCTCAGATACTAAGTAGGCTTGTAATGTTTCTCAGGAATACAAGAAAAGTCACCTACATCACTGGACTCTTTGAAAAGGACTCTCTTTTCCAACTTTCATTAATGAAGCAGGCTTACAGATGCTTCCATGCATAAACTGGGCATATGCATTCATGAGTTCTTTCCAATCGGGTGATACTTCCCCATTAAACCTCCCCTCATGTTGGAGAGAAGGTTCTTCAAGAAAATGAAGAGTTACTTCCCAGAGAATTCGTAGCCTCTTTCTTACACTCTTCATAGTCTGGCAGTTTTCATGTTTTCAAGTATTCTTGAGGTTCTGCCTATGGAAGGGAGATTTGCTCTCCATTGCCTTAATATTCTATATTCTCATGGAAAACAGAGACAAGCTAAGAATATTGCTCCATCAGCTTATGCTCAGTCTCAAAATCTACCCTTCTAGATATTCAGATTTTTTAAAAATTGGATTATGTAAACTATTTCACTCACAGAAGTAGTTCTAAGAGAGTGGCAAGGGATCTCAGGAACAAATCATAGTTGTATAAAGATTTGAAGAGGGCGTATTAGGTTGTGCCTTTGCAAGAAATGGTAACCTCAAAGAGTTTCTTATGAAAGATAACTGAAAAGACCAATTTTCCAGGAAATGATGAAATTAAGGAGATTTAAGGGAGATGGTGTAGCCCTCAATGAATATGGTTTGTAGGAATGATTAACCCCAAATTTTGAAGTTGCCTAATAAAAGTTGTAGTATCAGAGAAGGTTTTTACAACATACACTGTGACCTTGACTGGAGAATCATAGCCACAGTCAAACTATGGGCTGCTAAGGAGGGAGAAGAGGGATGAAATATCCAAGTATTTTCCCACCCAACCTCTAATTCCTGCTAATACATTAGATCAGTCCAACTGGAAACAGAAAATTAAAGAGGTGTAGATGACATTATCTAGAAGTCAAACTCTTGAAGTTGAGCTGTAGATAGTAAATTGAAGGATGGTGATCTGGAGGGCTAGAAAGAAAATAATCTCCAGAATAGAACACAGTAGACTAGTGATGTCCAAACCAGAATATGTCAGTTGTTCAAAGATCTGAGCATGCTCAGAGACTTGGATGAAATGCAAGGAAGTTGAAATCATTAGAGATGAATGAATGAAAACTAGTTATTCTTGAAAATTTATAAGGCATTGTTGGCATAGTGTTTTAATAACTACAGTATAGCATAGGATGTTAAACCTATGTTAAACGTTTACTATTGGAATGATGATTAGAATCATGTTTCACTGCAGAGAGAGGTAGACTTTTAAAGGACAAAGAGGGAGGAAAAGGGATCCTTTAGGGTTGTTGTGATAGAACATGCTTAGATTAAGAATGATGATTTATTGGAAGAAAAGTTTGTGTCTGGAGCACATGTGTCAATGATAAATAGAAGAGAGTTAAACATTTTTGTTACCCTTCCTGCTAATTGGAAGTATTAGGTTTAAGAAATGAATTGGGACTATGTTTGTACTAATTTTAGCATGGTCTAGAATGGCAGTATATTGCAAAGGAGTGACACAGGGTGGAATGAAGAAGCAGAATAAAGGTAGAGAACCAACTAAGTAGCCTGATTAAGTATGTGATCAAGGGCTGGAGCGAAAGTACAGAAGGTAGGCCATTTGCCTTGCATGTGGCCGACCTGGGTTCGATTCCCAGCATCCCATAGGGTCCCCTGAGCATGACCAAGAGTAATTCCTGAGTGCAGAGCCAGGAGTAACCCCTGTGCATCACTGGGTGTGACCCAAAAAGCAAAAAAAAAAAAG
>JAOXYA010088990.1:0-11139 GCA_028565675.1 Sorex palustris
GAATCGAACTCGCGTCGGCCATGTTGGCTGCGTGCAAGGCAAACGCCCTACCGCTGTGCTATCGCAGCCGGCCTACCAGCTATTATTATTATTATTATATTTAGAATATATGGGACCATGGAGATTGCTCAAGTGGTAAAGTCTAAGAGCAGCATATATGAAGCCCTGAATTGAATTCCCTATATAATGAAACCTAACCCCAGCTGTATGTAGCTTTAGTGGCCGCTCAGTACTGCAGGTTATGACACCAGTGACCTCTAAACATTTGTCCTGAGAACCACAACACTGAACATAAACACTGAAGTATTAGGATCACACACCCTCAGGCTAAGCATCGGCAGAAGTGGCCCCAGCTCCACATCAGTTAAGTCAGATATGGTCCCTATAAAAGCCATCTCTAAATAGGGACCACGTGTATGTGAACTATACATTTTTATGTTTTATTTGAAAGTTTTACAACTATTAGCATTGTAAAGAAGAAATGAGAGTGCTGTGTTGGTCTTAGGCTATTGGTAATGCTAAAGACAAGAAATGACCTGGGATCACTCAATCTGAGCCCAGTGAAATTTTCTTTTCTTTATTTTTTTTGGCGGGGAGAACATATCCAACAATGCTCAAGGGTTGCTCCTGGCTCTGCACTCAGGAATTACTCCTGGCAGTGCTCTGGGGGCCATGTGAAATGTAGGTGATTGAACCCAGGTTGGGGACGTGCAAGACAAACAACTTATAGTATTTTCTCTTCTAAGCCAGTTATCTCAATTGCAATAATTGCTAAGTGTTCTTATAACTGAAAAATGCTCTTCAGCAATAATCATCCAAAATTTTTGAAGAAATAGAGATTTAGAGGAACTGGAAATTATACAGCATACCTGGTCCCCGTGAAGTGGAGAGAGCAAATAGGGATATAGTGCTTGAGGATGACATTAAAGGCTCAGATCTTACTTTTGGCTCTGCTTTCAGGGATCACTCCTGGTGAGGCTTGGGGGACCATATACAGTGCCAGGGAGTTACTAGTGTTGATCAACTGTACTATCTCTCCGGCCCCAGGTGGTATTTTTGGGTTTTTTTTGGAGGGTCACACCTGGGAATGCTTAGGGGTTACTCCTGGCTCTGCACTCAGAAATTAGTCCTGGGATGATAGGGGACCATATAGGATGCTGGGGTTCAAACCTGGATAAGCCACATGTAAGGCAAACGCCCTACCTGCTGTTACTATCACACCCAGGTGGTATGTTTTTTAAAAATTAAAACCATATCAATCATTTTTACTGATTATTTATCTCCTTACCGCACCTACTAATTATTTTGTTATCAGAGCCCTCAATTAGTTGTTTTGCTTCTACCAAACATTATTTTAAGGTGTAATCATTGGCAGAGCAAAAGTAATGTATCATAATAGAAATAAATGTTTATATTAGATATAACAAAAGTTGGGCTGGAGCAACAGTAGGGCATTTGCCTTGCATGCGGCCAACCCGACTGACCCAGTTCCTCCGCCCCTCTCAGAGAGCCCGGCAAGCTACTCATGACGTATTCAATATGCCAAACTCAGTAACAACAAGTCTCACAATGGAGACATTACTGGGCTCGCTCGAGCAAATTGATGAAAATGGGAGGACAGTGGATAACAAAAGTTACTTGAAATAAGTTAATTGCATGATGTGTCAATAATATCTCTAAAGCTGTCTTTGCTTGAGCGGGCCCAGTAACGTCTCCATTGGAGACTTTGTTGTTACTGTGTCTGGCATATCAAATACTCTCTTTAATTTTTTTTTTTGGTTTGGGGTCATATTCAGTGGTGCTTTTGGCTTACTCCTGGCTCTGTGCTTAGGGATCATGCCAGGGATCAAAGTTGGGTCAGACATGTGCAAGGCAAGTGCCCTACCCACTAAACTATCAATCCAGCCCTAAAAGTTCTTGTTGTTATTATTATTATCTTGCTTTTTTGGTCACACCCAGCAATGCTCAGGGGTTCCTCCTGGCTTTGCACTCAGGAATTACTCCTTATGGTGCTTAGGGGACCATATGGGATGCTGGGGATTGAACTCAGGTCGGCCATTTGCAAGGCAAACGCCTTACCCTCTATACTATTGTTCCCCCTCCCCCCCGGTTGTTGTTATTATTATTTTGGTTTTTGGTCCACATCCATCTGTACTTAGGGTTTACTCTTGACACAATGATTAGGAATTACTTCTGGCAGGGCCTGGGGGACTATATGTGATGTCAGGGAACTTATAATAATACTGAGTTAATTTTTTTCTGAGCAATAGTACTATTGCGACAAGCACCATATCCCTATTTCTGAGCAGTAGTACTATTTCTGAGCAATACTACTATTGCTCAGAAAAAATTAACTGAGTATTATAATAAAGACACTCATTTTTCATACAGGTGCTAATCCCATTTATGAGACCTCTGTTTCCGTGACTGTTTTCTGTCTCCTGTAATTATCACCTAAGGTATCCAAATTTCAGAAGCTGGAGATATAGTATAGTGCATAGGGTGTTTGCCTTGCTTAGGTGTGGACCAGGATTGATCCCCAGCATCCCAGATGTTTTCCTGAGTTAACCAGAAGTGATGTGAGTGCTGAGCAGTGAGTAAGTCCTGAGCACAGCCAAATGTGGTCCCCCCAAAAAACAAAACAAAATAAAATAAAACTAAAACAAAGATACTCAAATTTCAGCAAATAAACATATTTGGAATGAAATAAGCATTCAGTTCATTGCCACTCCATGGGAATATAGTAGTTGAGACACCAAATTGCATTAATTTCCACAGAGAGTATATAGGAATACAGGGAATATGCCTGAAACAGAAAGCAGAAGTGCAGGCAAGAAGAACTCTGGGGGAAGGAGAACAGTTGCATTCTTCCATTTTGTAATTAGAGAGATATATTCGAGAGCAAGGATTAAGCAAACAGGCTAAACTAACTAATCCATGAAATTATTTGGAGAGAGGGAATGTCAGACAAAAGGCATAGTGGACACAAAAACCAAGAGTTGATACAAAATTACTATATTTGAAAAGTAGTCAGTTGACCAGTATGACTTAAACAGAAAGAAAAGGGTTATATCTGAAATATGACCTGAGCTGTAACTATTGGAATAGGTAAAATTATGGAAGAACTTTTAAGTCATAATTATGTTTTATTTTGACAAAAACTAAACATAAAATGGATCTTAATTCCTAATCATGCATTTAAAATGTAACACTTGCTGTTGAATAATGAAAAGACTGTCTAATTTGAGAATGATTTCCAAGCCAGTTAATTTTTTTGTTTCCTTTGGGCCACACCTGGCTGTTCTCAGGGCTGTGCTCAGGGATCACTCTTAAAAATGGTCAAGGGACCCTATGTGGTATCAGGAATCAGTCCTGGGTCAGCCTTTGCAAGGCAAGCCCACTTCCCACTGTACTATCACTCTGTTCCCAATTTCAACCTTGTCCATGGGCACTTCCTAGCACTACAGTAACTTTTGTCCCAATATCCAGAAGGTTTAAAAGATCTGGCAACTTTGGTCACTTTGACTAGAGCAGGGTTGGAGCTATAGCACAGCGGGTAGGGCGTTTGCCTTGCACGCGGCCAACCCAAGTTCCATTCCTCCGCCTTCCATTCCTCCGCCCCTCTTGGAGAGCCCGGCAACCTATAGAGAGTATTTCGCCCACATGGCAAAGCCTGGCAAGCTACCCGTGACGTTTTTGATATGTCAAACACAGTAACAAGTCTCACAATGTTACTGGACCTGCTCAAGCAAATTGATGAACAAAGGGAGGACAGTGACAGTGACAGTGACTAGAGCATGTAGCCAGTGATCCATCCCCTTTATGGAAAGATGGACCTTTGCTTCTATTCCAGTTCTGTTTTTAATAGGGATATATAAGATCTGAACTAGAAGCAATACTGAAGATACTGAATCAATACCACTCCAAATAGCAGAGACCTCCAGAAGGGGATCTAAGTTTCTCTTGTAGGAGACCTAGATCTTTTTTCTGTTTGTTCATAATAAATGGTAAATCTCACCGGGTGTTAACCTTGTTATAGAAAACATATGAATGGACATCTTAGGACGATTCAAGTTAAAACCACCAAAAATTTAAAAGGAAAGAATATAAAATACCAAGTGTGTATCTGGATGGAGAGCAACTATCACATGGGATTTCAGGATTGAAAACCATTTCAGAAAACTGTATGCAGGGCCAGAAAGATATTATAGTGGTTAGGGCATTTGCCTTGCACTCGGCTAACCCAGGTTCGATCCCTGGCATCCCATTGGTCCCCCAAGCACTTCCAGGAATAATTCCTGAACAGGGAGCCAGGAGTAACCCCTGACCTTCGCTGGGTGTAACCCAAAAAGCAAAACAAAAAACAAAAAACAAAAAAACAACAACTATATAACTATATGCAATATCTACTAAAGCTGAAATTGATATAATCTATGACTTTGAAATTCCCCTCTTAGGTGTGTAAACAGGAATCCAAAGATGCACACAGCAAAAGATAATAAGAAAGTTCACACAACACTTCCCCCAAACTGAAAAGAAGCCAAATCTACCGTGGGGATAAACAAACTTTACAAATTAATCTCACAAACAGATTTATGATCCCACTTATGTAACTATGATTTATAGAAATTGTATGCACGTATGATGCCTTTTATGTAAAGTTCAAAACCCTGCAGAAGTAATCTGTTTTGCTGTATGACGGATTTCCAAGCGATTCATAGGGAACTTCAGGGATGTTGATCACATGGGGTTAAGCAGTTTATATTCAGCTCCAATGATTTGGGCACTTTATATGTTACATTCAAAAACTGTACTTAAAACTTACCGCGTTTTTGTTGTTGCTAAGAATACTCTTGTGAAAATGGTCTCAGACAGGAGTCTTGCTGCACCCTGAGCTTACAAAACAGAACCTAAAGCAATCAATAACAACAGCAGTAGAATGTCCCTCACCCTCCCATCTCCTCCCTATTAGGCTTGGCAGTGGGTCAAGTTTGGGAATTCTTCTCTGGGATTCTCAGCCAAGATTCTGACTTCTCCGCTAACAGTTCCCCTTCCTTGACTCTGCAGCTCTATGCTTGCACCCACCGCAGAAGTCTTCAAGCTGGCGCTGAGATTGCAGCCAGCCCACACAGCTCTCAGGCGCCTACAAGTCCCAGAAGTCTCCACGGCGCCTACAAGTCTCCCCCCCGCCCCGCTTCCTGGCGCCTACAAGTCCCAGAAGACCCCTCGCCGGAACTCGCGCATCCGCCGGAACGCGCGTGGGCGCGCGGCTGTGCGCGTCCAGGGCCGCGGACTGTAGCCGCGATTCGCTGCGGCTGCCAGTCGACCGCGAGTCTCGGACTGACGCGTCCGGAGAGTGAGTGACCGCTGCAGAGCGAGCCGGAGGCGTGGGGTGCCGGCTCTCTCGGATCTTTTGCATCCCGGCCAACGTGTTCCAGAGCTTTCTGGGGTTGAATCAGTCCCGCGGGTTGTCAAAGCTTCGGTGCTGGCATCGAGTTGGGCAGCGCGGCCTGTGGGCTTCGTCTCCAGGCGGCCGGGACGGCCGCTGGTCGGACGCAGGACAAGCTGAAGGTGAGCCGGGGTTCTAGACAGGTGGCGTCCGTGCGCGGGTGCGTGAAGGACGGGCCGTGCCCGGCGTTCGCCCGATAGTGTTGTTTGATTAGGTGCAGGTAGTTTTTGAAGCCGAGCGAGTCACCCCCTGTTTAATTGTGTCATGGACTGTCTTTGTGCCGCTCCTCGGCGGAACTGTGTCTGTCGAGAGCGAATAACGGGAGGCAGGGGCTGACGGGGCTGTGCGGGTGGCCGTGGTCGGTACCAGAAATTCCCCCCCCCCCCCGCCCCGTTTGGCCATTCTCAGGTTTCCTGACGCTCGTGGCTGGGGGTTTTGTGTCTGGCTGCTGCTCCCCTGCCCCCTTTCTTGTTAGCCACAGGGGCCAGGGGTCCTGCTCCGTGGAACGTTGGGAAGCCTGAATGGTGAGTTCCAGCCTTCTGATGTCACATTGACGTGACGTGACGTCAGAATGCAGAACCAGAAACAAAACAACCCTAGTCTGGGGAGCCAAGGAGAGAGGAGGAAAGCCCCGAGGGCGTCTGATTCGCGTCTCTCCCCCTTAGAAGCGGAGGTTCCCCTCCTCCCACTGTCGGTCTCTCTGGTCTTCCTCGTGTACGCTTGAACACGGAGGGGTTTTGGGGGTGTGCGTGTCCCTGGGGTTTCCTTAGTATCCGCTTTAGGGCATGGGTTGGAGGTTGTGTGTAAGGTGTTTTGTTTCTCGCAAGTCCGTTTGGGTGGAAAAAAGGAAAGGACTCAACATCCTTCTATTCCGTCTTATGCCACAGGTAACCACAGCGCACCGAACGATCAGCTGCTCCACACCAGAGAGCTATTGAAGGTAAATTGTTTTTCTCATTTTGGGCTCTGAAGTGCTTTCTGACTTTTTGAGGATTTGTGAACACACCTTAGCCCCCCTTTTGATTTTTGTTTTGTTTTACGCAAAATGATTGTTGATGATTATAAAAACTTGAATTAACCATCTCTTTCTGTTTAGTCCAGTTCTTTGTGATACTTGCTGTTATTATTTCATTAGGGATTGCTAGTTATATTCTACTTCTGTCCTTATTTCATAACTGGAATATTTATGCAGAGTGAAACTAAAATTGATTGGTTATCCTTAATTAAAGATTGGTAAAGGGAAGCAGGTCAGACTCATTCTCTTTTAACAATTTCATAATGAAATAATAATCAGTAACCATGAATTTTATATACTTTTTTCAAATATGTCAATGGTTTCGTTTATTATTTATATTTAAATTACCATTGTTTCATTATTTGGCCGGTTCTAGATGGCTTATAGGTCCTTGTGTTCTAGTATTTTGTTCTAGTATTTTGGAGTTGAGGAGTCCCAAGGGATGCTTATTAGATAGTTGGGTAATTGAATAGGAGTATCAGTATGGAGTACACTTGATTGTTTTTGTTTGAGTTTTGTTTGAGTTTCTTGGGTGCACACCAGGTGCTCAGGGCTTAGTCCTGGTTCTGTGCTCAGGAAGGGCTCATAGCAGGGCTCAAAGAACTGTATGAGGTGCTGGGGATCACACTTGGGCCAGCTGCATGCAAGGCAAGCCTTCCCTTGCCTTTATGCTGTCTCTCCAGCTTCAGATGCAGTGCTGCTTGGGCCCTACAGTGCTAGGGATCACCTAGCCAGGGCTGGTCATGCTCTTAAGCCTTCAGTACCACACCACACAATGCTCAGTGCCTCCATGGCTGTACTGGTGGTGTTGTGCCAGCGGTTGGCCACATAAAAGGCATGAGACTAATCTTGTACTATGTCTACTGCTCTGATTCTAGTAGTATTTGATCCTGTTCCTGGTTTTCAATAATAAATCTTCTAAGTCAAAACTTTCTGTAAAGGGCCACATAGTATTTTATGCTTGTTATCATACTCAGTGACAAGCAGTTTTGTTGTAGAGTCAAGAGTAGCCATTTGTAATAAATAAAGAATGCAAATGACTGAGCTCCAGTAAAAAATATTTGCACAGCCTCTGCCTTGCACAGTGCCAACTAGGATTTGATCCCTGGCATCCCCTACGGTCCCACGAGCACTACCAAAAGTAATTCCTTAGTGCAGAGCCAGAACTAAACCCTGAACTTTGCCCATTGTCACCATCAAACAAAAAATGAACAACAACAGCTGTAAAAACCTTGTTATTTACAGAAATAGAAAGTGGACTCTCCTATTAAGAATAGAATTTAAAAGATGAAATTTGGTATTTAAAATTTATTGACTGCTAATATAAAAATGGTTTAACTTTTCAAGTTTATTATATATTACTTTGGCCCTTTTTTCATTTGTGATATTAGTGATTTTCCTTTCTTCTTAGTTAGTCTGGGAAGGGGGTTGTTAACGATTTTACCTTTTAAAAAGCAGCTTTGGGGGCTGGAGCAATAGTATAGTGGGGAGGGCATTTGCCTTGTACACGGCTGACCCAGGTTTGATCCCTGGCTTCATTCAGTTTGATCCCTGGTTTCCTGAGCACTCCCAGGAGTAATTCTGTGTGCAGAACCAGGAGTAACACCTGAGCATCACTGGGTGTGAATCAAAAAGACAAAAAGGTAAATAAAAGAAGCAGCTTTGGAGGATCAGGAGATATTACAGTGGTTAGGCAGGCAACCAGCCTGGTTTCAGTTCCTAGCACTACACATTTCCCCAAGCATTGCCCTGTGCAGCTCTCAAGGACCTGAGCACTGCCAGGTATAGTCTGGAGGCCCCTAGCACACCAGGGAGGGAGGAGCATCATTTCTCTTATGGTGAACAGTGACTTGTTTAATCAGAATTGTCTGACACCACATGGGAGGTCTAAAAATAAAAACACACAAGCTTTGACTTTTGATTTTTTTATTTTTCTGCTTTCAATTTCATTTTTGCTCCGATTTTTAATTTTATTCTGCTTACTTAGAACTTTTAAAATTTTTAAAGATTTATTATAATGTAGACAAAAGCCACAATTTTTGTGACTTTCAACAAGTCTAAAATTGAAATTGATTAGGTAACAATGCTCCAATATTAAAACCAATAAGTATAAAATATTTTTTTATGAATTGTCCTTGTCTAAGGAATTATTAAGCACTGTGTTGCTAGTTGAGCTTTCTTTGTTACTGCTTTTGTTTGTTGAGTTTAGTTGCCTCTTATGTCACTTTCCCACCTAATTTGGTGTGCACCTACTGGAATTTCAGTACTGTGGAATTAGGAGGTGTCTAGAGACTTCAAGATCTATGATGGGGCTGGAGCAATAGTACAGCGGGTAGGGTGCTTGCCTTGCACATGGCCAACCCGGGTTTGATTCCCAGCATCCCATATGGTGCCCTTGAGCACTGCCAGGAGTAATTCCTGAGTGCAGAGACAGGAGTAACCCCTGAGCATCTCCAGGTGTGACCAAAAAAGCAAAAAAGAAAAGATAGTTGTAGAGGTAGGGTAGTGAAGTACCGGGTTACTGAGAGTATTCGTTTAACGGTGGAGTTAAGAGCCTTTTCCACGGCTGCAGTGATGGGGTGTGGTTGAATCTGCCTCTTGAGGGTGCCCTGGGAGTTTTTAGCTGTGGAAACCAGTATTTCCAAAAATCTTAAATGCTTGGTGTACATCTCCTTGGAGATAATCAGTAGAATAGGGCTGATGGGTAAGGCAACAAGGTTCTGGGGGTGAGATGGGCTGGAGTCCATTGGAAAACACCAGAGTTCTTAGTCTGGGTACTGACTAGTAAAACTGTATAGATGAAATTTATTTGGACTTAAATTTGAAAGAATGGGAGAAACAAAAGAGTCATTCATGCATTTATTTTATTTTCATGTATTTGTATCCTTTATGAGGCCTTCAGTCAAACAGTGTCCCCAGGAGGACTCTTCATTGAGGTATCTGGAATATTTAGATTGTAGTGAATTAAGTTGAATTGAGTTAAATTGAAAATAAAGGGGCCAGAGTAATAGTACAGTGGATAGAGTGGTTGTTTTGCATGTAGCTGACCTGGCATCCCATATGTTCCACTGAGCACCACCAGGAGTAATTTCTAAGTGTGGAGCCCAGAGTAACCCCTGATCATCGCCCAGTGTGACCCCCCACCCCCACCAAAAAAGAAAAAAGTAAGAAAAAGAAATCCAAAGCAATGCACTGAATTTGTCCAATGGTCTATAATTATACACTGTTCTAGACTGTTGCACATACACCTCTTTCACGATAATGAGGAAAATCGTAATTTTTAAGACTATAATCTAAGGTGCCAGAGACACAGGACAGGAGGTAAGGTGCTTGTTTTGCACCTTACCTCCCACCCTTGTTTGATCCTCGGCATCAAATATAGTGATTCCGGAGAGCTATCAGGAGTAACCCTGAATGCAGAGCCAGAATAAGCCCTAAGTATTGCCATGAAAACAAAACAGACAATAGCAAAAAGACTACAGGTGCTTGGATATCTATTGCTACTGGTTGTTTAATGATTCTGTGACCTGGCAAAAGTAATGTGTAACTGTACTAGATATATGGGGAAGTCATACCTGGCTGTGTTTTGAAGTCCTGAGTCGTCTACTGTTGGGTATACTGCCAGGACATGTAGTGACTGGGATGGGATCTAGGGCCTTGCACATACAAGGCATGTGGTCTCCGCTTAAGTCATGTCTCTCAAATCATAGATAACAGTGTTTTGGTTTTCTGTTGGCTTTTTTGGGTCATGCCCAGCGATGCTCTTGGCTCTATACTCAGGAATCACTCCTGGTGGTGCTTGGGGGGACCATATGGGATGCCAGGGATCAAACCCCGGTCGGCTGCATGCAGGGCAAATGCCCTACCTGCTGTACTATCTATCACTCCGACCGATAGATGTTTTTAAAAAGAAAAAAGAACTGGGGATGGGGGGATGGCAAACCTGGAGTTACTCAGGGTTTATTTCTGGCTTAACTCAGGGATCACTCTTGATGGGGCTCTGGAGATTGTTATAAGGCATTGGGGATCGAACATGGGTTGATTGGCCTTGTGCAAGGCAAGCCATCTTACCTGCTTTAGTATCACTGTCACTAAGGACCCAGAAAAAAATTTTTTAAAACAGTAAAAGATATTTTTTTAAAAGATATTTTTTTAAAAGCCTCAAGGAGGGGCTGGAGCGATAGCACAGCGGGTAGGGCGTTTGCCTTGCATGCCCCCAATATGGCCGACCCGGGTTCAATTCCCAGCATCCTATATGGTTCCCCGAGCACCGCCAGGAGTAATTCCTGAGTGCCTGAGCCAGAAGTAACCCCTGAGCATCGCAGGGTGTGACCCAAAAAGCAAAAAAAAAAAAGAGCATATGAGAATAAAATGTAATGTGTAATTTAAGCTGGGATCATGGAACAGGATAAAAAAATCCTGATCACTTTATGAAGACACTTAGAATACCAACATTTGATGATATAATTATACAGAGTCTTTGCCTGCCTGCTGATAATTTTTTATTCACAAGGGCATATCTCATTAGGGATAATAAAATTACTGTATTTTAGAGTTATGTGGAGTAGTCCATTTTGCAAGGTTGGTAATATCACCAATTGGAATAATGGATTTGGGATTTTTCTTGCCTTAAATCATTTTTATTTTAGAGCCATACCCAGCTGTCCATATTTTC
>JAOXYA010089000.1:0-11139 GCA_028565675.1 Sorex palustris
CCTCCCTCCCTCCCTTCCTTCCTTCCTTCCTTCCTTCCTTCCTTCCTTCCTTCCTTCCTTACTTCCTTCTTCCAAGAACTTTCAGCCTTTAATTTTTTTGTTATTTATGTTTGCTATCTTTGTATTCCTTTCCATGCTAGAATGTGATCTCCCCAATAACATAAGGGTATTTGGGTTTTTTCCACTTACATGTCCCAAGAACTTACTAAGAACAGTACATGGTACATAGAAGAGGCTGAGTAAATTTTGTTCAAAAAATAAATGATATTTTTCGAGAAAGAATTACAAATATTTATTCTGAAGATTATTGCTTGCTTGGACAAATGATTATTGCTTGTTTGGACAAATGATTATATTCAACAAGTCTTCACTTGGCAAAATTTAGAATTCTATCTTTTTTTTTGGCTTTTTGGGTCACATCTGGCAATGCTCAGGGGTTATTCCTGGATTTTCACTCAGGAATTACTCCTGGCGGTGCTTGGGGACCATATGGCATGCTGAGAATTAAATCCGGGTTGGCCATGTACAAGGCAAACACCCTACCTGCTGTACTATCACTCCAACCCCAGTTTTCAACACAATTTCCCTATATATCATATGTATTTTAGTCTTACTCTCAGACTACCATGTCACAAAACCAGCTAGTACCTTCTATATAAGTGTCTCAATCTCATAGTCACGTATGCTCTCTTATATTTATTCTAGTATGAGACAGTTACTATATACCAATTAAGTACTGATGGATCAACTCTCAAGTTTCATAGGGATTTCTTCTCTCCCCATCACAGTTCTACATTCAGTCTGTTCTTTTCCTTTAGAGAAATTTGAATAAACCTAGAAATGTCCCTTCCTCAAAACTCTTTTGTTTAATCACCAGAGGGAAAGGGTGGTGGTTGTAAAAATAGATATATTGGCCTTTTAGGTAATGTGCTGGTTGTGGAACTTTGGTGGTTAGAATAGGGATAATCATACATGTACAGTCACTGTCACTGTCCTCCCATTGTTCATCAATTTTCTCGAGTGGGCCCAGTAACGTCTCCATTGTGAGACTTTATTGTTACTGTGTTTGGCATATTGAATACGTCACGGGTAGCTAGCCAGGCTTTGCCATGCGGGCGAGATACTCTCGGTAGCTTGCTGGGCTCTCTGAGAGTGGCAGAGGAATCAAACTCAGATCGGCTATATTGGTTGTGTGCAAGGCAAACGCCCTACCTGCTGTGCTATCACTCCAGCTCGCATACACAGTAGTGTGAAACTATGTTCCTGAAATTATATCATATTTTCAATCAGTAATAAATTAATAAAGGGATGAATTTAGCTGTTATCATCCCTTCTCTGAACATCTTGTTATGTTAACTTTAAACTGTTCTTTGTTCCGTAGCCTTAGCAGTGGTATCTGTTTCCTGTCACCTCTGCACTTGCTGTCTTGGTATTATCCTGTCTCAGTTCTTAATTATTTAATGATTCATTATAGTAAATTTTCTCTGTTAAAATCACCTCTGATGATAAGGACCAGGAGGATTGCTCCTGAAGGTGGCCTCACATGCTGGGGGAAAAGGCAGCTGCGACAGAGAAGGGACCATCAAGTAAAGGATGCTTGGAGGGTCCACTCGGGATAGGAGATGTGTGCTGAAAGTAGACTATATAGAACAAACATGATGGCCACTTAATACCTGCATTGCAGACCACAACACCTTAAAGGAGAGAGAGAGAGTAAAAGGGAATCCACCTGCCACAGAGGCAGTGTGTGTGTGTGTGTGTGGGGGGGGTAGATGGCATGGGATAGTGGGAGAGATACTAGGAACATTGATGGTGGAGAATGGGCACTGGTGGAGGGATGGGTACTCAATCATTGTATGACAGAAACATAAGCACGAAAGCTTTTAAGTCTGTAACTTTATCTCATGGTGATTCATTATAAAATAAAAAATTTAAAAAATCACCTCTGATGGCCAGGGAGATAGTACAGGTTGCATGCCTGATTCTATCTGACTAACCTGGCCCTGGTTCAGTCACTGAATGATGCCCTGAATGTAGTCCTGGAAGCCCCAGAGCACCACAGGAAGGGTCATGGTAATCCCCCACACTACAGAGCCTGAGAAGTACCACACTCTTGGTTTTGGCACTGGACTATATGTTCGGCTGGCTGAGGACTTCCAGGAGTGGCCCCAGGACCCCGTGGGCACTTCCTGGATGAGAAAAACAATTAAAATAACAAAAAATAAAATCAACTTGATATATCCTGACTAATTAAAAGGGCTTTATGTTTTCCCATGTATTATTGATTATATTTTAGTTTAATTGTGTTATTACTTGGAATGTTTTTCTTTTAATTATTTTCAAGTTCTAAAGGATATGCTAATTTCTTGTTTGTGTTTTGTTGCCTGGATGGAAACTAGGGTCTTTCTAATGCAAGACTCTACTATGTAGCTATATCCCCAGCCTAAAAGTATACTAATTGTCTGTGCTGCATGACACGTTATTTCAGTTTGTACTGCTTAAGACAATAAACATTTACCACCTCAGAGCTCAAGTGAATGAAATTTGTTAAAAAGTCAAAACTTGGAGAGCTGCCTCCTTTGTTGTCAGTTTTTAAAAATATAAGCTGGTGGTTGGAGCGAAGGTACAGTGGTAGGGAATTTTAGATTGCATGAATCCCAGAAGGGCTGGATCAATAGCATCCCATAGGGTTCCCCATATCCCATAGGGTCACCCGAGAACGATCAAGAGTAACTTCTGAGTACAAAGCCAGGAGTAACCCCTGAACATCAATGGGTAGGACCTCAAAAGAAAAAAATATAAGTAACATAAACTGTTCATAGTCTTACAATCAACAGTATTAACACTTCAAGATATCATTCTTTTTTAAAAAATATTATTACAAAACACTATGACGTACAGTTGTAGACTTACAAATTTTTGTGCTCGGGTTTCAGTTATACAATGATCAAGTATCCATCCCTACACCAGTGCCCATTCTCCACCACAAATGATCCCAGCATCCCTCCCAACCTCCACTGCCCCTTCCCACCCTGCCTCTGTGGCAGGGCATTCTCTTTTGTTCTCTCTCTCTCATTTTGGGTGTTGTGATTTACAATAGAGGTATTGAGTGGCCCTCGTATTTGGTCTATAGTCTACTTTTGGAACGCATCTCCCATCCAGAGCAGGTTCTCCAAACACCCTTTACTTGGTATTCCCTACAGAAATAATATACTTTTATATATTTGTTCAACCAGGCACTGGTAACGGTTCCATTTGTCCCTGTCATGTGATACAGGAGCCCAAAGGCATATTGGGGCTCTTTCAGCATCAAGGGAATGAGATTTCTTATTGTTACTATTTTTGGCATATCGAATATACCACAAGTAGCTTGCCAGGCTCTGCTGCGTATTTTATTTTATTTTAGTTTTGCTTTCGGGCTTTGTGTATATTATTTTATTTTATTTTATTTTATTTTATTTTATTTTATTTTATTTTATTTTTGCTTGGTCCCTTCCAGAAAGGTTTGCTGGTGTTTCCCTGTTGACAGCAGGCCAGGTTGAGACAGGGCATTGGGAAGGCATTTGAGTGATGAATTGTGGGGTTCTAGACAGGATCAAGGAGGAAGCAGGCACCGATGCTGTGAGAGGGGATATCAGGACCCCGTGGAGCTCTTGTCTCAATAGGGGTCCAGACGTGGGAGCCTGGAAAAGGAGCGGGGAGGCTGAGGGAACCAGGGAAAGAGAGCAGCTCCAAACCGGACATCTCAGCAGGAGGGTTCTGAGCCAGGCCTGGGTTAGGGGAGTCTCCAGAGGAGAGCCAGCGGTCGCCAGCCAGAAAAAGGCAGGAGTGAGTCTGCAGCGACTCCCCATTTGTGTTAGGGCCTGGCGGGGGTCTGCTCACCAGGAGAGCCTCGTTTTCTGTTTTTTTTTCTTATTTATTTATTTTTTGCCAAGTATTTGTTTCTCCGAGGTTGCCAGGATGATGCCTTGCACTCTTTGCAGATAATGAGCTTGGTAGATTAAAAAGGAATCGAAATCCCGTATTTTAGTGGCTCTCCAGCATGAGGGAGGCTGTAAGCTTTTGGGTTTGCTCTGAGTTGAGAGATTGTCCCTCCTCTGCCCTTTGGACGCCGACTATCTGGAGAACAGCCCTATCTGCTGCTCCCCCTCTGCATTTTTTTCTTTCTTTTTGGGTCACACCCAGCTATGCTTAGGATTCCTCCCGCCTCTACACTCAGGAATCATGCCCTGAAGTGCTGGGGGGTGGAGGGGCATGGGATGCCACAGATGGAACCCCAGTCGGCCAAGTGCAAGGCAAACGCCCTCCAGTTGTACTAAAAGTCACTTGAGTGATTTTTCTGTAGCTCAGACTACCCTTTAGGTCATTACCTACTCTGTTATATCCTCTGGATAGGAAGCAAGCTAGTGAGCCTCAAAAGAGAGATCTGCCGGGCCAGTAGGTCCCTCAAGTTCCACGGCAAGAGCAATGTTCATGAGGCCGCTTAAAGGCTGCTTTTGTGGGTTTATTTTTATAAAAGAAGTGAAGGCAGCTTTCTCCATATTCTCCTTTTCCATCATTAGTGTGTTAGGCTGCACTGGGGTTTACTTTGACAGTGGATTTTGTGTGTGTGTGTGTGTGTGTGTGTGCATGTGTGCACATATGCACACATTAGGGGTAGAACCCAGGACCCCACACTTGCAAAGCATGCCCTTGAACACCCAGGCCCATCCCCACGCTTCTTTCTATGTACTTTTATAGAAAAAAAATGAAGTTGTTCATCACCACAAAGCTGGTCTTGCAAGAAATATTATCGTCTCCTACAAAAACATAAAGCAATTTCACCTAGAAGTGAAAGTCATCAAAATTATACAGCAGGGATAAGTAATATAAAAATTATGCTATCAGGATAAATAATAAAATTTTGTCCACTAAAATAAATTTAAGATCAATCTCCCTAATTTATGTTGTTTAGACCCTTACATATAAAATTGAAGACAATCTTAAAACAAAAAAAAATATGTGGGAAAGAAAGATAATAAAAATTTTAAGAACTTGAATTGCATGTAACCTATCCTGGTTTGATCTCAATAACTACATATGGTCTCACTGTCATTGCAAAATGAAAATAAGGACATACTTAAATTTTAAAAAATTAATCTTAAAAAGCAGTAATAAACTGACCACAATCTTCATTTTTATTTAATTTATTATTAGTGGAATAATAATTAGGCAAGGATACAAAATAAGGCAGTGCATATCTAAAAATTAGCAAAATTATTATGATTTCACAATTATATTGTAAGATATACATAAATAACCCATTAGAAATAACTATAAACATCAAACTGACTAGTTACAAAGTCAATGTACTAAAATTAGTTGCAAATCTATATGCAAATAATGAACAACAGGAAAAAGAGATTAATTAAGCAATCACATTTACTATTGCATCTCCAAGTAAAACTGCCTAGGAATAAATTTGACAAAGGAAGTGAAGCAGCCATATAATGAAAATTATAAAAAAGTTTTTTAATGACATTTAGAGATGGAAAGACATGTACAAGATGGGGAAAATTAGTATATTCAAATATCCGTTTTGCCAAAAGTAATATATGAATTCAGTGTAACACTAATAAAACATTGAATGACTTTTTAAAAGAAAATAGAATAAAATTACTCAGGTTTATATTGGGATATTAAAAAATCTGAACATCTGTAGTAATCCTGCAGAAGTAAAAGAAAAATTGGAGTATCATGTAACCTGACTTGAAATTATGATACAAAGTCACAATAATTAAAACTACATATTAGGATAAAAGTAAACACATAAATCAATGGAATAGAATTTTAAATTAAGAAACAAACTCAGATTGTTACCAATGCTTAATTTATGATGAATAATATAAGACCATACAATAACGGACAGTATCTTCAATAATTGTTATGAAGATTGGATATTCAAATGCAAAAGAATGAAACTCGACTTTTAAAATCATATAAATACATAAACTCAAAATGGATTAATAACAGGTAAAATAGATCATTAAGTATATGGATAATACCATGGTGGAACATTCTATGACATTGATCACTTGATCACTTGACATCCTGTTACTCATAGATTTGCTTGAGCAGGCACCAGTAATGTTTTCATTCGTCCCTGTCATGTGCTAGTGTAGACCACTGGCATCTACTCACTTTAGGAACATGAAGAGCATCAAAACGATCGTTCAGGATCTTGACAAAAAAGTCTGACCGTCTCGTAGGTGGTTGGGCACGCAATCTTTTGACGTTCTGTGGAATCCAGTCGATAACAGCTCTAGTTGAGCAGTTGTCTCAAAATCACATCACGTGTCCAGTCCATCTAATTTTCGACACCTTGGCAAACGGGACAGTGTCCCTGATTCCTTCTCTCATTTGAGTGAAACATGATATTCCCAGCATAGCTCTTTCGATTCCTCTTTGGGAGACCCGAATAGCGGTTCTCATCCTGTTTTCTTTTCGTAGGGCCCAGGTCTCTGAGGCGTATGTTAATGCAGGCAAAACAGTGGAATTGAAGAGATGTACCCAGAGCTGGAGTTTCTTTGTCCTCTTAGCTATTTCTACAATGCCGTTGAAAGTGTTCCAAGCCACTCTCTTCCTCCTAGGCAACTCAGCTGCCAGGTCATTCTTCATGTTGAGTTCTCGACCTCGGTACACGTAACTGCAGTATTCAGAGATGTTCGTTACATTGAGAGACAACAGATTGTCAGGAATGAGACTGTTTCTCATAAACATTGTCTTGGTGAGATTCAGTTTCAGTCTGACCTTTCCACACTCACGGTTGAAGTCAGCCAACATTTGTGCCGCTTGGCTAATGTTGGTGTTATTAGAACATGTCATCAGCAAAGCGGAGGTGGTGTTGGTGAAGACCATCTGTCTTCACTCCGATTCCTTCCCATACCAGTTGTCACGTGACGTTCTCGAGAGTGGCACTGAAGAGTTTTGGTGAAATGGTATCGCTCTGCCAACCCCTCTTTTGACATCAATGATCACTTCCTTATAGAATGGTGAGATCCTGGTAGTGAATCTGGAATACAGCTCTCGGAGGATCCTGATGTATTGAGTTTGAATGCCCTGTTTAGCTAGGACTTCGATGACTGCTTAAAACCAATTGAAAATAGAACATAACTCAATCCAAATAAATGACCATAATATTTGAATCAAATAGACATTTGAATGGAATTGACTCCAAAGACAATAGGTAGATGGTTAATAGGCATATTTAAAATGCTCATAATCACTAGAAAATGCAAATTAAGACTGTGATAAATCATCACCTTATACTTGCCAAAAGAAGCAAACAGCACCCAGTCCAGACAAAGTCAGATCTTAACACCTGAAGAATCTGCGATCAGTACTCATCTATACACTGGCTCGGTTCTTCACATGTCTAAATGCAAGGTTCCATCCCAATGAAAAATCAGCAGGACCATTCTGCTGTACGAGAAGGGAGACATCCACTACATTGGTAACTATTGCCCAATCTGCCTATTGTCTGTCATTGACAAGCTGTTCACTTGAGTCATCCTGAATAGGACTGACAGAACACTAGACGAAGGACAACCATGGGATTAAAGCCGGGTTCCAAAAAGTATTCAGCACGAGTGTCCATATATCCACACATTAACCAAGCTCATTTAAGTTTCTTGGGAGTTCAAGATGCCTCTCTGTCTAATGTTCATTGATTTAAAGAAGGTCTTTGATTCTGTTGAGACTGAAGTGTTCATCGAAGCCCTAGCCAAACAGTGTGCTCAAACTCAGTATATCAGGATCCTCCATGAGCTATATTATGGATTCATCACCAGGATCTCACCATTCTAGAAGGAAATGATCATCGACGTAAAAAGAGGGGTTCATCAGAACAATACCATTTCACCAAAACTCTTCAGTGCCACCCTCGAGAACGTCATGTGACAACTGGAATGGGATGGAATGGGAGTGAAGATAGATGATCAGCAACTACAGCATCTTCACTGATGACATGGTTCTAATAACATCAAACATTAGCCAAGCGGCACAAATGCTGGCTGACTTCGACTGTGAGTGTGGAAATGTCTAACTACAGCTGAATCTCACCAAGATAATGTTCATTAAAAATGCAGTAGCTCCTGATGTTTCATTTTCTCTCAACTGAACTAATATCTCCGAATGCAGCAGTCATATGTACCTAGGTCAAGAACTCAACATGACAAACTACCTGAGCTGCTCAAGAGGAAGGGAATGGCTTGGAACACCTTCAAGAGTGTCACAGAAATAGCTAAGAAGACAAAGAACCCCCAGCTCTGGGCACATCTCCTCGATTCCACAGATCTCCCTGCACTAACATATGCCTCAGAGACCTGGGCCCTAATAAAACAGGACGAGAACACTATTTGGACCACCCAAAGAGGAATCGAAAAAGTTATTGCCTGGAATATCACACTTCACTCATGAGAGAAGGAATCCAGCGTTCTGACCTCTGTCGACAATCAAGTAACTGGAATGCTGTCTCATTTGACAAGGCATTGAAAATCAGATGGGCAGGACACATAATAAGATTTGGAGACTACTGCTGGACTAGAGCCATTACCGACTGGATTCCACAAGATATCAAAAGAATGCGTGACTGCCCACCTATGAGATGGTTAGAATTCTTCATCAAGACCCTGAACAAACTGTGTGAAGGGCTTCGTGTTCCTGGAGTGAGCAGACACCATTAGGCTACATTAGCATGCAACAGAGTCAGATGGGGATGTTACTGGTGGCCTCTCGAACTAATTGATGAGTAATGGGATGTCATGTGATATCACAACAAACATAGCAATAACACATACAGAATCGCTGCAAGTTAAAAATAACTCCCTTGCATTGTTAGCGGGACTATCAACTCTTGTACCATTTTGAAAACCCTGTTAAGCTTCTTTAAAAAATAAAGAGAGAAATAACATGATCCAGAAATCTCCTTTTGGTGTATTTAAATAGGAAAACCCTAAAAATATAGATATGTTCCATTATTTATTGCAATATTATTCAAAAAAGCTAAAATGAAAGCAAATTTTAAATAATGTGGCAAAAACATGAGGTACACACATACACATCATATAATTTTTTGACCATAAGAAGACACAATTTTGATATTTGTACCAAAAAAATCTCAACGAATTTTTACAAAAGTGTAGTCAGACAGAAGAACACTACAGAAAAATTTAACCTATTTGTTTAATAATATAAAAATGATAAACAGAACAATAAAGGACAAATCTTGATATGTATGAATATTGATAATAAAACAATATTCTCAAAGATAGTGTCATGCCCAATAAAGTGGGTACAATAAATAAATTATATGGGGCTGGAGCAATAGCACAGCAGGTAGGGTGTTTGCCTTGCACTCAGTCGACCTAGGTTTGATTTCCAGCATCCCATATGGTACCCTGAACACCGCCAGGAGTAACTCCTGAGTGCGGTGTAACTCCTGTGCATCGCCGGGTGTGACTCAAAAAGCAAAAAATAAATAAATTCTATGTTCCTTCTGGGAGTACTTATACAAATAATACAAGATGACAATGTTTTGTTTGTTTTCATTGCACTATCATAACTTACAATACTATTAGTATTTAATTTTTAGTCATAAATTGTTATTGTATCATAATATTGGGCTGGAGTGATAGCACAGCGGTAGGGCATTTGCCTTACAAGCGGGCAACACAGCCGAGCCGAGTTCGATTCCTCTGCCCCTCTCAAAGAGCCTGGCAAGCTACCGAGAATATCTCGCCCGCATGGCAGAGCCTGACAAGCTCCCTGTGATTTATTCAATATGCCAAACACAGTAACAACAATTCTCATGATGGAGACATTACTGGGCCCGCTCAAGCAAATCGATGAGCAACGGGAGGTTCTTGCCCGTATCACAATATTAAACTTTACACCAAAGTTTAATATTCTCCCATCCCTATGCTATGTCTCTTTCCATTTATCCCCTCAATTCTACCCAGTCGATTTTCATAATCCCCAATCTCACTTACCCCATCCTCATCTCCTCTTCCACATTGGCAGTTTCAGTTCTGTTGGTAGAATATTGGGGCATCAGTTTTCATTATTTTCTTGTTTAATTTCTTTTACCCCACATATTATGTTTGTCATCTGACTTTTGTCATTCCTGAAGGAATGCCATGGCATGCCAGAGATCAGTCCTGGGCTTTGCACATACAAAGTATGTTCTCAGACCATTAGACTATCTCTTCTGTCTTCTTTCTGACTCGTTTTCCTTAATTTGACATCTCCACTTCCACCAAGTTATGGTTAAAAGGAAAAAAAAGAGAGAGAGATTTAGTATTTTCTTAAAATTTAGCTGTATTTAGTCAATATATACAATTTCATTAGACACTCATCTGTTTGGGGGCACTTAGGTTACTTAAGTTGTTTCTAGACCTTTGCTATTTTAATTAACATTACTACAATGAGCGTCGGTGTTCATATATTTCAAAAACTACAAATTTGAAAAGATATATATATATATATACACACACATATATCATTTGATTCAATAAAACAGGATTCACAATAAAATGGCCCATGAATTAATGAATGAAGATGTGGCATATACACAGAAAGGGATAAAGTTCAGTTATCAGAAATTATATTTGTGACAACACCTGTGCAGCTAGTGATGATGCTAAGTGAAATAACTCAAACAAAAAAGACAAATGCTACAAGATCTCACATTTAGAGAAGAAAAGGAAAGTAAATGAACAAACAAAACAAAAAAATCTCATATTGTGAAATAGACTATTAGTTGCGACAGGGAAGGGGAATGTAAGGGGAGTGTCAAAAATCAGACAAAAATTGTAGACATCTTCATCAGTATTTCCTAACACACACCTAACTACAGAAAACTTTGATATTGTTACAAAATGTAGACTCAGGTTTCATTTTTACTATTTGTATAATTAACATCTCTTAAAGAATTTGTTGTTCTCATATTATTTTCTACCCTGCACTAGAATTTACGTCAATCGGAAAGGCCTTAGGAGTTTTCACTATAGAGAATATAGAAGAAAATGCTCAGAAAATTTTCACGCATATCTGTAAGTACAGAGGTGAATATATGTGTGTGTATACATATATACATATATG
>JAOXYA010089008.1:0-11139 GCA_028565675.1 Sorex palustris
TGTATAACTGAAACCCAAGCACAAAAATTTGTAAGTCTACAACTGTATCTCTTGGTTTGTCACTAATAAAAATTAAATAAAAAAAGAAAAGATAAAGTCATGAAATTCACATACAATTGGTACTACATGAAAAGTTTCATGCTAAGTGAAATGATTCAGAAAGTGAGGGACAGAGAGAGAAAGATTGCATTCATCTGGGGAACATAAAGTAACAAAATAGGAGACTAACTCCCAAGAATAGCCAAGATAAGTACCAGGAGGTTCACTCCATGGCTTGGAAGTCAGCTTCACATGCTAGGGGGAAAGATAGACAGGTGAGCACCAAATAAAGGGTGTTGGGATGATCCTCCCAAGATGGGAGATGCATGCTGAAAGTAGACTATAGACCAAACATGATCGCCACTTAATGCCTCTTTTGCAAACGACATCACATGAAAGGAGAGAGAGAACAAATGGGAATGCCCTGCCACAGAGGCAGGGTGGGATGGGGGACATGGGGGATGGGAGGGATTTTTGGATGAATGGTGGTTGAGAATGGGCACTGGGGTCGGGATGGGTACTTGATCACTGTATAACTGAAACCCAAGGACAAAAATTTGTAAGTTTACAACTGTACCTCATAGTGTTTCAATAATAAAAATTAAAAAAGACTATTCCACATGAACAAATGCCAGAACTGAAATGGAAATATACCTCTTATATTTTCAAAGTATATTCTTATCTCTTACATTGAATCTTTCCTTCACTCCAAAGGACAAAGACTTTCTGCAGTAATGCTAGATAGTAAGCTCAGCTTGCTAACCATAAGTTCCTGTTGGAATCAATCAGCAATGCCACCCTGAGAAGAAGGCAGCCAAAATCAATACCCAAAAAAGTGGGCTGGGCTAGTGCTAAGAGCAGGTGTTTAATGAAGCAGGCTGATTTTGTCCACAGGCCATAGTTTTGTTTTAGAACACCTTGATACTAAAACCAAAATTCAGACTTTCAGACTTTGTATTCATTTATTTAACAATTTGTCTTCCTCATAATTAAAAATTATGATATTTAATCTTGGTACTTATCATTACTCAAATATTCTAAGTGCTAAGTGACAGCGCCAATGCCTGCAAAGTCTCTGCGCAAAATTTAGGGCTAGAAATTTACAAGCTTGCCTTTTGAGAGCATTTTCTGATGATACCACAGTCCAGGGAGTTGTTTGGGAATCCAATCTCCTTCAATAGGAGCCAATACTACAGGTAAAACTTGAAAAATTGTAAAAAAATATTGAAAAACTTGAAAATTGTAGTGATGGCATTAAGGCGAATTCAGAAAAACAAGCTGAAATACAGATAATTTCCTAGAGGACCTGACTGGCATGAATCTCATACCAAAGCAAGTTTTTCTGGCCAAGACCGAATGAAGGAAGACCATGTAAGCACCTCTATAGCACCAGATTCACGGGTGTCACAGGAGCCCCTGTTAGCAGAGGTCTGACTAAGAACAAGCATCATGCTGTCCTGAGCACTGGCTGGACAGTGCACGCAAGACAAGGTACCCTTTTGAGGTACCTGAGGCAGGCACTATCTGCTGACTCCGAAAATAACACCACCCGGGACGCCACAAACTTCCAGAAGAAAAGCCCAGGTACAGGGACCAGTGACTGAAAACACCAGGGCGCCTGGAAGTGGTGTCGGGGATGGGCCGACCTTACCCACATCCCTGCCTCTTAGAGTCCTGGCTGTCATGTCCACGAACTACCTCTGGGTGCCATTTAAGCACAATAAGGCATGACGAGAATCACAAATGAATCTTAGAACCGATTAGATCGCTGCAGCGATGTCTCTGGATCTCAATTATTTAAAATTTTAAAATTCCAGGAGCATGAGGCTACACAACATCTCATGCTAGTCATTTGCACTCTTGTTAGCAGTGCAAAATAAATCTAGCATTTGCCTGTGGCAGGCAGGCTTGAATGGTAGTGGGAAAATTAAAAAATAATGATGGTGGGAAGGTGTAATGGTGATGGTATTGATTGAATATAATCAATTATTATGAACAACTTTAAGAAAATAAAATTTAAAAATTAAAAAAAGAGAGAGAGAGAAAAGAACACCATACCTTCACATACTCAGAGGCATACCTTTTTCAAAGATCCCATAGAGATAGGGCCAGAGAGATAGCGCAGGAACTAAGGCACTTGCCTTGAAAGTGACCAACCCTGGTTTGATCCTGGCTCTGAGCACAGAGTCAAGAGTAAGTCCTGAGCACCGCTGGGTGTGGCATCAGCACACCCTAAAAACAAAATAAATTTAAAATCTTTAAAACCCATAGAAAACCAGTTTCCACAAATACCGATTTTTACAATATTTGTCAGTGAATACTAACCCCTCAAAACTATATTGAATATGATATTGAGGATCACATTTTGGCTTACCTACATATAATGAAAACAACGCACTTCAACTCAAACACAGCTTGATTAAAAACTATAATAAAGCAAGTCAAATCTAAACCATAACACTGTGAGTATATCTGGTTTTCCAAACTTTCATAAATTAATTAAATTTAGATACTATATGTATTTACAAGAATTAAAATACATGGATTAAGTTTTAAAGTAGAATTTATTTTCCTTCTTTATTACTATGAATAGTATAAGTTTCAAAAGATAACAGTGGCTCATTCTAATTTAATTAATAGCAATCACTGTAATAATAAAATCCATTTGCTTGCAGTATACAGTCATTTGATATAAAACATTTTTATATTGATTTCTTGCTTGCACAATTGGGCTGCAGGAAATACTGGTCCCATTTGACAAATGAGAACATTAAAGCTAGTAGAATTGTGATCTGCTCAAGAATAAACTGGAGCTTGAGGCAAAGAGCAAAAATCTCCAACTGAGATTTCCTTAAATGAAATCTTCTCAACCTCCTGCCAGGTAACCACTCCTTCAAAAAAAAAAGGTGGTGTGTGTGAGGGGGGGGGGATTGTTTCCATTCAGAGCCACCTTAGTAAATTACAGGTGGTGTGATTATGTAGGACATATTATTGACTTGTGGAATAAAAGTTAGTCGTGTCTACATCTATTTTTTCAAGATTAAATTACATTAAGACAGTTTCTATAAAGTTGTCTGCACATGTCATTGAAATGAGGTACTAAAACAAGACTTCTCTTGAGCTGGAGTAAGGCATTTGCCTGGCACGTGGCTGATTCCAATTTGATCCCTGGCACCACATGTGATTCACCACACACTGCCAGGAATGATCTCTGAGCACAGAACCAAGTGAGCCTTGAGCAACTCTGACCCAAAACCAATAAATCAATCAATAACAGGCCTTTCTTGAGCAGGAGTTCTGTGGGCACTGTCCTTTGTTTTCCCTTGCTGTTTATCTTGAGGAAATTCATGAATCATTAAGATCTTCAATAAAGAAGAGTCAGTTTAGAAGGGAGAAGGCCAACACAGTGACCATGCCCACCTAGAGGTTACTCCTGTTGTTTTCAAGTTGGAAGGGTATACTATAGCCTAAGATTATGAATGAATGGGTATATTTGATGACCCTGTGACTTTCAGCTACTCATGCTCTCAATATTCTCCAATGCTCCATCTGAACCAAGAGTCAGCACTAAGAACCCCTTTCCTTTCAGGATTCATCATGCATGCAACATACTTGGTGTGCACACAAGCCGTAACACTTGCACGTGAACTTCACTTGGCACAGGTATTTATTTTATACACATTATGCTATATTTATTCTACCACGTAACTTACAATGAGAATTTTCTAAGAGTAAGATTCCACAAGTCTAAAATTATCCAGAAAGGGAAAAAAGATTGAGAAAACAAATATGCAGCATAAATACTAACTGAAAGTGGGCAGGCTCAGACAGATGCTATTACATTCCTTCCTTGTTGAATGAAATATTTGAGCTTCCCAAAAAGCCCTTTTTGATAATCATCTCAAGTTCTAATCACATTCAGTGAAGAAATACTTGCCTCTCTGGGAGTCAAATGAATTCTCTTAGTTTTTAATCTTTGATCAACAGGACTGCCTTGTAGGGGTTGGAGAAAGGGGAGAGATTAACAACACAGTCTCTTTTCACTGTGTGAACTTCAGGATGCATCTTTACGTTCTAGTTTTGGGTAATTCCATGACCAGGACATTTAGCAGAGGCGGTTTGCCAGAGAATTAAACACATGCTACAGTAAACTTTTCAGGGTATGTTCTTTAGGATCATTCTAATATTGGGGCATCTAAAGTGAGATCTTGAATTTTATTTCTAATATTTATAACTTGTCTCATTCTCCTTTTCATCTTGATTCATCAATTTTAAAAAATGTTTGTATCTGGTTTATTTCTTAACATATTATTCTCAAGATTCATATATAATGTAGTAAAAAGAAGAATCTCCTTTGCCTTAAAGGCTGAATACTATTCCATTGTGTGTGGACTACATTTTACCCTTTCATATTTTCATGGACAACTGACACTGTCACAATATATTGGTTATTGTGAACAATGCAACAATAAACATTAGCATTCGAACATTTATTTGGACATCATCAGCTTTCATAGATTTTTCTCAATTGTTTTTCTATTCTCATGTTTGTTTATTCATGTTCTTATGTTTCCTAGTTTATTCCCCACTTAAATGAGCCTATTCTGCTCTTTACTTCCTAAATTCTGAAGGTAAACTTAGATAATTTTCTTTTAAAAGTATGTAAACATTCAATTCTATAAATTTCTTTATAACTTTTAAATCCTTGTTCAAAATAGTTTAGAATTCTTTTTAATTGTTCTTTGGAAACTTTTTTTCTGATTTGTCCTAGAAATAGAAGATATGGTTTCACATGTAAGTGTTAGAAAAAAAAATCTGTGACATTTTTCTGTGGCTGATTGACAGATGAATTCTATACTGACTGAAGAATATACTTGGTATAAAAATTCAATTCTTAAAAAAAGTAAAAAAATAAACTTTATTTAAAGAAATAAACCTACATGAAGATTCAGAATAGCAGGAACAGATGTTATATCCTGAAGCAGGTTTATTTTCACTAGGTGGAAGGGGACAGCCAGTGAGACTCAAAGACCCAAAACAACTTCTTGTTTTCAACTTCTATGCTTTCAATCCCATACTACCACCAGGACCAAATTGTGGAAACTATTACTCATTTTAATAAGCTGGACTGAAGTAAAGGCAATGAGACTGTGGAATCAGAGCTCAATGTCACCTCACATATTTATTTACCTTTAAAGTGGGTTTTTTAAATCCATCATGCCATACTTACAGAACAGCCCACAGACCATAAAATGACACAGAACCACAAGTTCAACGCATGAACAAGGAACCATCCCCACATCCAGAGCTCTAGCCAAAAGCTTCCTGTGAAATTCAACACCATAGTATCAAGTTCACTCGCTTCCAAGTTCAGAGTGTGGCCTCATGAGATCTTAAGATTGAACCAAAAATATGGATTTCCTCCCTACCCTTCACTGTTTTGTTTCTACCATGTCGGAATAAAGACTTGAGACAGAGAGAGGAAGGTTCATGCTTTGAAACGCACCTGCTGCATTTCCAAAGTCACCTCTATTAGATGCTGCTTGTGAAAATGACTCCAAAATTAAACTCCCTGAGTCCATTTCCCTCTCCCACCCCACCCATGTGCTTATGCTTTTAATCAAAGAATCATTGTGCTAAACAAATTAAATTGGAACTGGGCTCACTGTCCTAAGGGCTTTAGCAACTCTATCTGGTTCAAAGCGAAACAGGGGACCAAAGCAATAGTACAGCAGGTACGGCACTTACCTTGAAAGCAACAACTGGGCTTGATGCCCAGCAACCCATATAGTTCCTGAAAACTGCCCTGAACAGAGAGTCAGGAGTAATCCCCGAGCACCACATGGTATGGATAAAGCAAAAGCCCAAAGGTGGGTTCACAACAGAGAGAATGTGAGCACAGGAATCTCAGAGCAGAATTCTGCCTCTAGACTCAAGAGGTGGAAAACTAGGGTTCTCCGCAAAAATAAGAAATATTACTTTTCAGAAACACTTCCCATCAGACTGCATGTGATTCTCCGTGATCTAGGGAAGCTGAAAAGCAGAGGTACACTGCTTTGTACCCAGGAGAAATTATGAGGATAGGGCAAGCAGTTGCAAAAGTTCTGTCTCTGTTCTTGCAACTGATTCTTCATGAGGGCAAAAAGGGACTATAGTTCAGTGTCTTTGGGTAATAACATCATTCACATTTCATTTTAATCTCTGAACTGACTTCAAAATACAATCCAGCATGACATCATTTGTGCCCTGAGCCTTTCCTCGAATTTATTTCTTATTGAATTTAAAATTACTTAAAATTTGACTCTAAAAACCAGCACCTTCCCACCCCCCTCTGTTCTGAGGGAACTAGATGTTCACCAGTGAGCTCTCTCTAACCCTGCCTAGGTCCAATCTCCACCCTTCTCACCACCATCACCTTCCCAAGTTCAAGACGATGGCTTTTCAACGGGCTTATGACATAACCTCATTCATTTTCCTGTGCCTTTATAACTTCCTTGGGTGGACTATGTCATACCAGGCTTCTCTTCTGCTTTGACAGTTGAAAGAACTCCTGATGGATTGAGAAAGTGGCCAGGTCCTGCTCAGTCAGCAGTGCCCAGGATCCTGATCACCAGCTAACTTGCTTTTTCCTCTAGGCTCTGTGGCAAGGCCTCTGTCTTCCTGGGGCTCTCATCACCTGTCCTACCCAGGCTCTGCTGGGCTCCCTTCCAGAACTAACCATGGCTCCCTTCTCTGCATATCTCATTTCTATTTTACTCCTTTCTCCTTGTCTGTGTACTCAGCATGCATTCAGCTATTATGTTCTCCCTTTGCTGCTTAAATGACCTGACTCTACTTTGCACACTGATCAGTGATGTCAGATGCATAATGCTGACCAGGCCCATGAAACACTGGGTCTGAATAACAGAACTGCCCCCTAAATGGTCACACACTGCCCAGCAGGTGACTCCTCACTCTGTGTCTGATTTATCACCCAGGCCAGTTGGTTTTTGCAATGGATTATGTCAACATTTTGACTTATTTGCATACCCAATCCACTTCTCCCCCCCCACCCCCCAGCCAATACTGTCCCTCTACTTTTGCAGCTCATTTGCATGGTCTTCTCACTGCTCTAACAGCTCATAAAATCCACAGTTCCCTTTTCAGATAGATATATCTTCAGAGGTCATGTCTCATCTGTCAACTCTCCCTCAAATCCCTACATTCTATATTCTTATACCAGGTACCAAATTTTCAAGCATCAAATAACAGTATTCTCCCCATCTGCATCAGCCCACAATATCTCCCACTACTAATCCTCAAGCAACTCCTCTGGTCTATTCAAACACATTTTTTATCCTCCCAATAGGTTCATTCCTCTGCTTTTGCTTAGCTATGATGGGAAGGTCTAACCTCATCATCTACACCAAAATCTTTTCACTAAAACAAAGAACAAATCCAACTTTTTGAGTTAAACCTTTCTTCCTGGTACCAGTAAACCTGTTCCTCACTTCTTAATTCTTACTACAGTTGAAGTGTTGCTCCATAAAATATTTTATTTTACTGGATTCATTTCTGCAATTCTTCTGTTGTTTTATATGTATTAAAGCACTCTTCCAAATTAAATAGCAAGCAAGGAATCTTGCTATCATTTGATAAACATTGAGCATTGATAGGAATAGAACAAGTAAATACTAGGAAAGCAACCTACCCAACCTTCAGATTTACAGTCCAAAAAATAGATGAACCCCTCAACCACAATTACCATTTGCCAAATTGTACCACCAAGCAGGCAATGCCATTTCTTAGCTCTCATCTTCTCTGGGTGGACCTCTGATGCCGATGCCGGGGTTGGACCTGGCCACCTTAGTACATCTGGAAAACCCCTAATTCTTTTACCATTCTAAATGAGGATATTTATTACAGAAAGGGACTATTCTTTGCCCATTCTTTATATATCTAACTATCCAATATTCATGGGAACTGTTGCTCCTATATTTGCAGTGAAGTTTCTTATCCCATAAGACCTGTCTTACAGTCTAAATGGCCATTTTCCCACCAGTCACCCCAGCCGGACCCATTGGCAGGCACAAAGTAGTTAAATTGCTTATTACAACTAAATGACTAATTAAATTACAAAAAATACGTTAGTGAAAGACAATTTCTGAAAATTGTTATATCACCATGGTATCATTAAGTTCTTATCTAGAGGTTTACTAAACTGTGTATTGCCTGTTGAGCCTTCTGTGTTATTTTGTTTAATGAGCTTAGTTGGCTTCTATATTACTTTTCCACCTAATTTGGTGTGCTCCCATTGGGATGTCAGTATTGTGGAATTCGGGGATCTGTAGAGCAGAACCCATTGATGATTTTACATGGTCAGCTGTAGGATGTGGGTGTGGCTTTCAGGGCTTCCAGAAGTAGTGCTCTAATACAAATAGTGTTTTCCCCTGTAATTATTTACAATATTGATTTTTTTTTTTGGTGTGGGGATACACCCAGTGATGCTCAAAGATTTCTCCTAGTTCGGCACTCAGTAATTACTCCTAGAGATGCTCGGGAGAATATGTGGGATGCAGGGGATCTAACCGAAGTCTGATGCATGCAAGGAGACTCCCTACTTCCTGTACTATCTCTCTACCCAGTATTGATTTTTACTGGCACTTAGTTCCAAAAAATTTCATTTTACCTTGTTTGTATATAATTTACTTAATTAGTAAAGAGTTTTAAAATATAAGAACATTCAGAAAAAAATTCTGTGGTTATGTGATCATAACCGGATTCATTAAAATGGGCATTTCTCATGAAAATTATTATTAGATACAAAGA
Organism: Sorex palustris; assembly: GCA_028565675.1. Classification (NCBI taxonomy): domain Eukaryota; kingdom Metazoa; phylum Chordata; class Mammalia; order Eulipotyphla; family Soricidae; genus Sorex; species Sorex palustris. Next base: position 8,848 of record JAOXYA010089008.1, read on the forward strand.
AAGACTGAAACATTTCTTTAAAAACATCATTGGTTTACATGTATTTAAGAATTTTATTTATATAGTAGTCATTAAATTATTACATGATCATAAGCAATGATGTAAAAAATATAAATGACTAGAAATATGTATTCTGAATTATTAGAAATGTTTACCATTTTATTTATAAATTAGTAGCACTGCACTATAGCACTGTCCTCCCATTGTTCACCAATTTGCTCGAGCAGTCCCAGTAACGTCTCCATTTTGAGACTTGTTACTGTGTTTGGCATATTGAATATGTCACAGGTAACTTGTCAGGCTTTGTCGTGCAGGCAAGATACTCTCGGTAGCTTGCTGGGCTCTCCAAGAAGGGCAGAGGAATCGAAACTGGCTCAGCCGGGCTGGCTGCGCGCAAGGCAAATGCCCTACTGCCGTGCTATCACTGTGCTATTCCAATGCACAGTGGTATAAATTAGTAAGAATTTATAATAGTCTGGGTGGAAAAGTGACCCATTTCTGTGTTCACTGAATTTTCTTTTCTGTAATATTTATTGGACGAATTTTCATCATTTGAGATATGTGACACATTTCAGAATAATGATTTCTGCTGGATAAAATGATTAAAAACTGATGATTTTTTTAATCACATGCACACATTTTGGAAGAAGTGAGAAACTTATTTAGATCTGTAAATCCCATGAATTTATTTTTAAAGCTTGTTTCACTTCTAAATAACTTGATATTATTCACTGGTAGCTTATTTAAAATACCTATACTATAAATAATCCTAGTTTCATGTTTTATCTAGGCAATTAAATTCTTCTTAAAGTTAGCAGATCCATAATGGTCTTTCTGGTTTTTTTCTAAGGACCCCCTGTTTCACCTGGAGTCACACAGATCTGAGAGAGGAAGGGGCAGATGTCCTTTTGATCCCAGTTCTTCCTTCATCTCCACATTGATTGGTAATTATCCTTGTCACAGGCATCGGGTGTAGTCTATTGGTTTGAAACAGATTCTTTTGGAATTTCTTTCTATGTACTTCTTTGTGATATCTCTTTATTGGTCCTGGGAGCAATGATACTGCATTTCAGGTCATGCTAACCGGAACCAGTTTGACTCTAAAATACAGTGCAGCTGTGATAAACTATGTGTATAACATTCTGAAAACACAGGATGCCATTTATATTTGATGTAATAATTGTATAAAATTGTTTAATGAAAATTATTGTTCACAAAATGAAAATATATGGATATATAAGTATATGTTTCATTAATGAGAGATATGAAAAAATGAACACATCCTAATTATTTTTATACTTAGTCTGAAACTAGAAGAATTTTACTCTTCTCTTCTTGGACCCTTTATAGGTCATTAGAATTCATAAAAATATAATTTTGATTGATCACTTCAAAATTATTTGTGTAAATTTATTCTGATCTAGAGCAAAATCCATAGAAGTTTTAGTTTATATATTAATAGCTACGTCAGAATATTAGAATAATCTGGCTGTCTCAAATCTAGATTTCAATTTAGTTCAATCTAACTTTGAATCTAACCTTACTAGACACGGAGTTTAAAATGGAACACTTGTCAAATTCTTCTATTTCTGTAGTGATATAGAGAGATCAGTGAGTTAACCAGTATAAAATTGAAGAAAGCAATTCCTGACATAAAAGATCGCTATTATTGGGGCTGGAGAGCGATAGCACAGTGGGTAGGGCATTTGCCTTGCACAGGACCAATCCGGCTTCGTTTCCCAGCATAACATATGGTCCACGGAGCACCCCCAGTAATAATTCCTGAGTGCAGAGCCAGTAGTAACCCCTGTACATTGCCGAGTGTGACCCAAAAAGAAAAAAAAGATAGCTACTATTAAAACTCATCAGTATACTCAGTGTTGAGAGTCATGATACAGGAATGGCATATATATGCAAGTTTCATCTTTTACACTTAGAATAATATACCTTCATTGGGTTATCCTTTTGAAGATGTAAATAGAAAGTGTAACATGTAGACTTCCTATTCTCAATAAATTACAAAAATTTACCACTCTCCTTTGATGATAAATCAACATATATAAATTTGGAATTAAAGTTAGTACAGATATGACTGTGCATTATAGAGATTATATTATTTCCTGGACTTTTTGCTTTTGAGCACCTGTACAGCTGATTTTGAAGAATTTTGCATTCAGTTTTCTAATTCCCATTTCTGTTCTGGTATCAAATGCAAATAAATAAAATTTTGTGTGTATAGCACCCAAAAGGAGAGAGAGAGAACAAAAGGGAATTCTCTGCCATAGAGACAGG
>JAOXYA010089036.1:0-11138 GCA_028565675.1 Sorex palustris
AGTGTGATCATGTAAAGAGCAGGTGCTCAGTAGGTGCTCAGTGTGACTGTGTGAAGAGCAGGGTATTCAGTAGGTGCTCAGTGTGATCATGTAAAGAGCAGGGTATCCAGTAGGTGCTTAATGTGACTGTGTGAAGAGCAGGGTATTCAGTAGGTGCTCAGTGTGACCGTGTGAAGAGCAGGGTATGCAGTTGGTGCTCAGTGTGACTATGAAGAGCAGAGTATGCAGCTGGTGCTCAGTGTGGCTCTGTGAAGAGCAGGGTATGCAGTCGGTGCTGGGTATGGCCGTGTGGAGAGCAGAGTATGCAGTTAGTGCTCAGTGTGACCCTGTGAAAAGCAGGGTATGCATTTGGTACTCAATGTGACTGTGTGAAGAGCAGGGTATTCAGTAGGTGCTCAGTGTGACTGTGAAAGCAGAGTATGCAGTCAGTGCTCAATATGGCTGTGAAGAGCAGAGTATGCAGTCGGTGCTCAATGTGACTGTGTAAAGAACAGAGTATGCAGTCGGTGCTCATTGTGGAAACAGGCAAAAGCCTGTGCGTGTGCTGAGACAGCCCAGCTGGAACAACGTCAACCAGGGTGGGGCGGAGAGAGGCCGATGGGTGCAGAGTGGCGTCTGACTCCTGTGCTCTGTCCCCCAGCCCTGAACTGCCCGGCCGGCCAGGTGTACCTGCAGTGCGGGAGCCTCTGCAACAGGACCTGCCGCTCCCTCTCGTACCCGGACGAGGAGTGTGTTGAGGAGTGCCTGGAGGGCTGCTTCTGCCCGCCCGGGCTTTACCTGGACGAGGGTGGTGAGTGCGTGCCCAAGGCCCAGTGTCCCTGCTACTACGACGGCGAGATCTTCCAGCCCGAAGACGTCTTCTCGGACCATCACACCATGTGGTGAGCACTGGTCTCCAACCCTCCCATTGTGCAGATGGGTAAACAGAGTCCTGGGAAAGGAGGGGCTGGCCCGGAGTTTGCACGGCGCATCAACAGCGGGGCTGGGAAATCAGGGAAGTGAGACTTCGGGATGGTGGCCCAGATGCCCAGTGGGTGGTCACCCAGATCTGGTTTCTTTTCAGAGAACAGGAAGTGGGAGATGCTTCTGCGCCCCCGTAGAGCTTGTAGGGTGGAGGCAGCCCTGAGCAGCACCTCCTCCTTCCCTGCCTCATGCACTGTCCCACCAGCTCCCGACCCCTCTGGGTGGGCACCTCCTGCCACAGCAGGCAGGAAGTGTCAGCAGAAGGTCAAGGTCACAGAAGGAATTGTAAGGGGACTTTGGACGAACCAGCACTTCCTTGGCACCCTGGTTCTGAACCGGAGCTTGGAGACCTAAATATGAGGGATGGGAGAGAGTGGAGAGCACTGCTAGGAGGAACTCTTGAGCACAGAGCCAGGAGTCACCCCCGTCCCATGCACAAAGCATTCCCCCCGCCAAAACACACACCAAGATGCAGCAAGCCCTGTCAGCCCCAACAAAGCCAACAGTCTCCTTGGGGGATCCAGTTACAAGGTCCCAACAATGGAAAATTCCAAACAGGCTTCAAGGAGCAAGATAGCTTAAGGACCAGAAGCACCAGCCTAGCCAGGAGGATTTGCACCTCCCTGGGCTTCTCACTTTCTCCTCTCCCTTTTGTTTCTAGAAAAAGCTCAGCTCTCGTATCATTTCATCATAAAAGGCTTCTGTTGGTATTTCTTCCCATTCTTTTTTGGTTCTCTGTCTCTGTCTCTGTCTCTGTCTCTGTCTTTCTCTTTGGTTTAGGATCACATCCTTCAGAGCTCAGGACATCCTCCTGGCTCTGTGTTCAGGGATCATTCCTGGAAGGGCTCGAGGGACCATATAGGATGCACAGGATCAAACTGGGGTTGGCTATGTGCAAAGCAAGTACCCTACCCGCTGTGATATTCCCTCCAGCCCAGAGAGTAAGTATCTGAAAGAGAGCTAAGAGGGGAGAGAATTTGGGAGCAGAGTCAGGGGGCCTTTGCAGGATCGAGTGAGGACCAGCATCTGAGGTTTACTCAAGCCCAGGGAAGATTCTAGCAGAGGAAAAAAAATGGTCCTCATGCTGCTCTGAACCAAGTCTGGAAGCTGCCTGAGGTGTGAATGCAGGAAGATGAGCCGGAGGAAGATGGCTGATGCAGTCTGGTCAGGAGGTGCTCTGGGCACCAGGGATGTGGTTCCAGTGGTCCAGCATTAGCCTTAGAAGGTTTGAGGCCCTGAGTTCGATCCCCGGTTGCACTTGGCTTCCCTAGAGCACCGGATGAGCCCGTGTAACTGACCTGCAAATGGGCATAGCACAGGGACTCATGAAACTGTGAGAGATTACTCATGTTTCCTGACTGGTTTGGATGAGGCTGAACATCTCTTTCTTTTAAGCTGCCTTCAGTAAATAACATAAATTTCAGTATACCCAAAGAGTCAGTTTTCCTCTTCTCACAGATTCCAGGTACTTAGCCTGTTTGTATGCAGATCTCAGATACTTAGCCTGTTTGTTTTCAGTATGCAGAAAAGCTTTTGGTTTTGCATGTTCTTTCTGTAACGTCTTTATTGATCACCTCACTGTATTGAGCCCTTTAGAGGTATGAACAGTAGGATGGTAATCAAAGGAGATCTCAGGAAGCTCTACCTTTGTCACAGGGTCTGAGCGAACCCGGGCCCTCCATGAAAAATAATTTCTCTCGCGTTCCTGGTCTCAGCGCCTCTGACTGAATGAATATTCACACAACAGACAGAGGCGAGAGACACTGGGATGTGGGTGGACAGGTGGGGTATTGGTCCCTGTGCTCTTGGAGAACATCATGACCACAAGAGTTGGGGGAATGGGCAGGCTGTGAGTTTGGGTCTATTTATTTATTTTTTGGGTGCAGGTGGACCACATTCAGTAGTGCTCAGGGCTACTCATGGGTCCGTGCTCATGTGACCCCTGGCTGTGCTTAGGGAACCCAATGCAGTGCCAGGGATAAACTGAGATGGGCCACATGCACGAACCTCTCTGGACTGCCTCTCTGGCTCTGGTTTCAGCCTTGATGATGCTCAGTGACCACAAGGGCATCTTGGGGGAATAGAACAGAACCAGTGGCTGGAAGTTTAGGGGCCTGGAGCCTAAGCTGGAGATTGAGCCCAAAGAAAAGAGTTGCTAGAGTGGGCGGTTTGTAGAAACTGTAGGGATGGGAGTAACTTGGCTGGGTAGCAGAAGGCATCCAGGGAACAGGCAAGAGATCTGGGCTCGGGGGTTCATTGCTAAGTTCATTGCTAAGGGGGTTTGAAGTGGTGATGGCACAGTGGGTAGGGCCTTGCATGCGGCAAACCCAGGTTCAATTCCCAGCATCCCATAGGGTCCTCCGAGCACTGCTAGGAGTAATTCCTTAGTGCAGAGCCAGGAGTAACCCCTGTGCATTGCTGGGTGTGACCACAAAAGTCAAAAAGAGAGAGAGAGATCTGAGCTCAGGGGGAAACCTTCAGATATTCAGGAGGAGGCTGGTGGGTGGGAGTGGAGGGGAGAGTGAAAGACAAAAGGATCCACAAAGGGCTGAGCTGGGATGGGGCTGTCCTGTGGGGGAGAGAGCAGGAAGTGAGCCCGCCTTCCGCTGGTCTGAGCTGGGGGCTGCAGCCCACAGTTGTCTGGCTGTGATGTTTAAGGTTTGTCTCTCTGGGACCTTAGTCGTCGCTCGTGGGACCTTAAGCCTTGCTTCTTTCATGCTACAGAATTTTAGGCAGAGAGAGAGAGAGAGAGAGAGAGAGAGAGAGAGTCATCTCGCAGCTTTACCGAGACTAGGGACTACCTCTTGGAATTGGAGATCGGACGGTCAGTGTGTAGCCCCCTGGTTTCAGTAGCGGGGAAAGGAAGGAAGCCAGAGATCTTAGAGGTTGTGAGGTGCGACAAGGATCCCGGTGATTTTTTCCTGGAGGGGCAGAGACATGAGGGGGCTGGGTGCAGGTACGATGTCGGTGGGACCAATGGTGACCTAGGTAAAGTAAGGTTTAAGAAGGAGAGGAGGAAGGGCTGGAGCAATAGCACAGTGGGGAGGGCATTTGCCTTGCACGTGGCCGACCCAAGTTCGATTCCCAGCATTCCATATGGTACCCCGAGCACCACCAGGAGTAATTCCTGAGTGCATGAGCCAGGAGTAACCCCTGTGCATTGCAGGGTATTACCCAAAAAGAAAAAAAAAAGGAGAGGAGGGAGACAGAGTGCGAGAGAGTGGAGAGTAACGTGCTCAAGAGAGAACCCAGACTTCTCCAGGGGCGGAGAGAGCCCCTACACACACCCCAGCATTAGACAGGAAAGCGTGAAAGTCCACAACTCAAGAGGGGAGATGCAGGCGACACATGTGCTCGGGCACCACATGTGCTCGGCCACGTGGGTACAAGCAGCACATAAGCTCGGGCAGCATATGCGTGCCCTTCCTTTGCTCAAGGTGGCTTTTATAGGGTTTTAAACCCAACATGCCCCTACTTAGGTCAAAGTTCGTTGCTAAGGGGGTTACCAAGGGGGTTAGGAGTGGTGATGGTCTTCTTTCAAATCCTTTCTTGGCCTTTACTTTCTGCTGGAGCTTCTCTGGGTCTGTTACGGGGGATAGGTGATCGCCGGCATCCCATATGGTTCCCTGAGCCCCTCCAAGAGTGGTCCCTGAGTGCAGAGCCCGGAGTCAGCCCTGAGCAGTGCCAGCCATGCCCCCCCAATAAACAGACAATCCCCCAACTCCTTCAAACAAGAACTGCAACGGATGGGCTGGAGCTAGAGCACAGCAGGTAGTGCATTTGCCTTGCACGCAGCCAATCCGGGTTTGATTCACAGCATCCCATATGGTCCCCTGAGCATCGCCGGGGGTAATTCCTGAGTGCAGAGCTAGGAGGAACCCCTGTGCATCGCCGGGTGTGACCCAAAAAAAGCCAAAAAAAAAAAGAACTGCAACGAAACTACTGGATTGAGCAGCTCCGGAGACCAGGGGGCTTCAGCAAACTGAAGTCAGATTATTTGGTGTGTGTGTGTGTGTGTGTGTATGAACGAGAGGGGTATGTGTGTGTGCGTGTGTGAGTCAGCAGGGTACATGTGCACACGTATGTGTGCATGCATGCATGTGCGTGTGTGTGCGTGCATGTGTATGTACATGTGTGTGCATGTGTGTGCGTATGTGTGCATGTGTGTACGTGAATGTGTGTGCGTGCACATATGTGTGCATGTGTATACCTATGTGTGTGTGCCTGTGTGTGTGCGTGCATGTGTGTGCATGTGTGTGCGTATGTGTGCGTGTGTGTATGTGCATGTGTGTGCGAGTGCATCTGTGTGCTATGGAGCTGCTCCAATGTGTGAAGCCGGGCGGGTCTCCCTCTCCACAGCTACTGTGAGGACGGCTTCATGCACTGCAGCACGAGCGGCAGCCCAGGAAGCCTGGTACCCGATGTGGTCTTCGGCAGCCCCCTGGCTCACCGCAGTGAGTGTGGTCCCCAGGGCGGGGTGGGGGAGAGGACCCTGCCATCAGCTCACTGCAGAGGCCGGGCACAGGATGACACTGCAGAGAAGGTTCCTTTTTGGCTAGGCTGGAGAGCAGGCTCAGAGGACCGCAGGGTGTGTGGGAGGTCTGAGCTCCATCCCTGGTACCACCTGGTCACCTGGTCCTCAGAGTACTATGCAGTGCTGCCCTCAATGGATAAGCAAACCAAATGAGAATAGAACGGCTCAAGTGGCAGTGAGAATGTCTCTGTGGCTTTCAAGGAGCTGCGGCTGCTTTGGGAAGGGCCCGCCAAGGTTGTATGTCCACACCATACCCAGCTGGCTCTGCATGTTTCTAGATATTTCTCTCTGATTCACTAAATTCCCAGGCAGGGGCGTTGAGGATGGTGAGGGGAGTGGCCAGCAGAGGGAGGCTGGGCTGGGGTGCCTACTGTTGGGGTGGAGAGGAGAGATGACCTCCAAGGACACTGGCCCAGGTTTCCACTCCGGCAGAGGGGGGCCGGCTCATGACCCCAGACTGGGGACAGCTCTTGGCAGTGGAGTGCCAGCCTTGGGGGGCAGCTGGGACTTCTGGGGTCCCCCAAACTGCTCGTTCGTTCCCTCCCATCTTTCTCTTTGGGTTTTCCTCTCCCCCAGGCAAAAGGAGCTTGTCGTGCCGGCCGCCCATGGTCAAGCTGGTGTGTCCTGCCGACAACCCGCGGGCAGAAGGGCTGGAGTGTGCCAAGACCTGCCAGAACTATGATCTGGAGTGCATGAGCGCCGGCTGCGTCTCGGGCTGCCTGTGCCCCCCAGGCATGGTGAGACCCCCCTGCTTCCACCCACTGGGCAGCCTGGGAACCCTGGCAGGTGGGCTGTGGAGCCCAACACAGCTCAGCCCGGAGGATGTTGGGGGACAGGCAAGGGAATGTCCCCCGCGGCTGGGTCAGTCACCCCAACCCAGGAGCAAGTTGGTGGCCAAGTGTTGAAACTCCTGAAATCTCACAAAAACTTCATAACTTAAGAGCCAAGCGGGGAGTGTAGAACAGGTTTACCCAGAACAGGAGAACAGACATGACTGTTCCTCCCAAAGCTCACATTTCCCTGCAGGGAGACGGGAGGGCTGCTGATTTGTATATGATGACATATGACTGACATCCTATTTACATGCTATTTGCACACCACCCCCAGGCATGCATCACCTCCTAGGACATGGATGAACAATGGAGCATTGTTCGTCCCCCTCAGTGAACTTGTTTCGGGGTTCTCGCCCCAGTGTTCTGGGGTTGAGGCTCAGGGCTCTCCCTGGCTATACCCTGATGGGTACCTGGATTTGAACTGGGCTCGGCCACCTGGAAGGCCAGCGCCTTATCCCCTGCACTGTCTCTCCAGCTGGTCTTAGGCAAACAACTTTTAAAACCAGAAGGTTCTGCAGAAATCACAGGAATAGCTTCAATGGTTGTTTGTCGACCATGAAGACCCACTTCTCTCTCTCTCTCTCTCTCTCTCTCTCTCTCTCTCTCTCTCTCTCTCTTTTACTTTTTGGGTCACACCCGGTGATGCTCAGGGGTTCCTCCTGGCTCTGCACTAGGGAATTACTCCTGTCAGTGCTTGGGGGACCATATGGGATGCTGAGAATTGAACCCGGTTGGCCGCGTACAAGGCAAACACCCTACCCTCTGTGCTATCGCTCCAGCCCCGAGACCCACTTCTGTGAAGGAGAGGCTCTTGTTCTTAAATTTCCCACGTGTTTTGTTCTGTGAATACACTAGAAATGAGGGATGTGGAAAAAAAATGAAATGAAGAGCAAAGTGAGAGTCCCCACATGCAAAAACAGAGACCCCCCCCCCAGCTGTCACCAGCCATAACCTGCGGGGTCCAGAACACAGATGACCAAGCGTCTCATGGTCCCCGGGTTCCCACATGCATCATCACTGTTAAGGTCCATGATCCGAGCAATGAGACAGAGTCAAAAATGTGAGCAAAGAAATTCTGGGGCTGGAGCGATAGCACAGCGGGGAGGGCATTTGCCTTGCACATGGCCGGCCTGTGTTCAATTCCCAGCATCCCCTATGAGCACTGCCAGGAGTAATTCCTGAGTGCAGAGCCAGGAGTAACTCCTGTGCATCACCAGGTATGACCCCCCCAAAAAAGTTTTTTATTCTCACCAAGCACATATACTGGTCGACCAAGGTCCCCTGCACAGAGGGTGACCTTGTTGGCTTGTGGGCATCTCTTTTTATCCCCTTACTTGGGTTCGGACCCTCCTGCCTTGGAATGACTCCATCCCAGGACACTAGGGTTGTGTGTTTTCTTGGTTGGCTTATCTCTTCCTTGTTGCCGTCACCTGCTAACTCCGATGACCCAAATTTGACTTTCTTTCCCCTTTTTAGGCTATTGCCTGCACTTTTCCTTGTGTGGTCCTGCGTCTTTACTTATTCTTCTGCTTTCCCAGAACTAATGCCCATGATTGTCTTAGCTAGGTTCAAGGTCAACCCGGATAGCCTGTCCAACATGCCTGCTTAGCAGTGTGGGATTGTGGCTCCTATATGGAGCTCCTCATGCTAGTTCTTGCCGCCTTTCAATCACACCCGTAGCTCTCACACCTGTGACTCTCACTGCCGTGTTCTCGGTTCCATTGGGCCCTGCCTCAGTGACGCCGTCAGACTAGCAGCACCTGTTTGGAACTGTTTTAGCAGGGAGGGAGCCCTCTCTGCAGCTCCAGCCCAGCACTTCCGGAGAAGAACTTCCGGCCCATCCCACCAGCTGCAGGTGCCACCTGCTTCTGCTGCCGCTCCCAAGGCCTCTGTGGAATCAGCACTGGGGTGGGAGGGAGGTCAGAGAGATAGCACAGGGGGGACGACGAAAGCAGTTTCCTTGCACACATCCGACTCGGGTTCAGTTCCCGTGTCCCATTTGGTTCCCCAAGCACTGCCAGGAGTGCTTCCTGAGTACAGAGCCAGGATAACCCCTGAGTACCACCGGGTATGGCCCCCAAACCAAAAAAAAAAAAAGAAGAAAGAAAACCCAACCCAACCCAAACCTCCCATGCCAGCCCATGGGGTAGAGATGCTTTGGGCATGTGTGTTTGGTGGTGGCAAGAGCATTAGCATGGAGGCCCTTCTTCAAGGTTTGAATCCTGGCTCTCCTCCATTTCTAGAACTGGATAGAAAGTCACTTAAAACTGATGTATCCTCTTTCTTTCCCCTCTTTTTGGTCATTTGTCACATTGTTTAGGGGGTCTAGGAGGGACTAGAGCTGGCAGGGGTAGGCATGTGGAATTTGCTTAGTAAGTGATGACTTGATGACCATTTTCCTTCTCTTGGCCAGGGGTGAGGTGGGGGTTAGGGGGTGGAGGGAGTTGGAGCCACATCCTACAAAGCTCAGGGGCTATTTCTGGCTCTGTGCTCAGGAGTGATGCTCCGGAGACCACATGTGACTCTAGGGGTGGGCCTAGGATTTGCGGCATGAAGGGCATCCCCTTACTTCCGGTCCTGTCTCTCCAGCTCCTTAATGACCTTAATGACTCCTTCCATAAGGAGGTCCTGGGAGAGAACCATGAATCAGATCATGATCAGATGCTCTGAGAAACGAGCACAGCCTTAGAATCCACATTCTCCCACTGGCTTCAGACATTGAGAAGGTCCCCCTAGAAGACCTCCCAGGTCTTTTTATTTAGCTCACATTTCCTCTTTTCTCTGCCAAAAAATTTTTATTTAATTGAAGCAACATTGTTTTAGGGTTTCATGTTAAGTCAGAACACTGCCTGATCTCACCACTCAGTGGCAGCAAAGCACAGGATTTTCTGGGCCCAGCCCCTTGACTGGGAAACCCTTTTGCCTGTCTGGGGGTCCTTCTGTAGGCACTCTGGGGAGATTGCAGGATTGCTGTCTGGGAGAAGCTCATGGACCATTACAAATATGGTCACGTTTTTCATACTGGTACATAGGACCAGCTGGTGCCTGGAACCTCTTGAGAGGCCCAGTATGAGAGTACAGGCTGCCCTGGGCCTATCAGAGTGAACCTTCTTCATGGCCCTAAAAGACCTTGGGAATCCTTTGAAAAAGGAAAACAAAAACAAAAACAAAAAACCCAAAAAACAACAAAAAAACTCTTTCCCTCTTAAAGGTATGTCCTACACTTGCGAAAATAGTCTCCTAATCAGCCTTCCTGCACTAGAAAAAGCCTACATTCATTTCATTGATGACCATCTCCTCGATACTGATTGTCTTCATTTTATTTTATTTATTTATGTATTATTTTTAGGTCATGGGCTGGAGTGATAGCACAGCAGTAGGGCGTTCCCCTTGTGCACAGCCAGCCTGGCCGAGCTGGGTTGGATTCCTCCGCCCCTCTCAGAGAGCCTGGCAAGCTACAGAGAGTATGTCACCAGCATGACAAAGCCTGGCAAGCTACGCATGATGTATTCAATATGCCAAACACAGTAACAACATGATGTATTCGATATGCCAAACACAGTAACAATAAGTCTCACAATGGAGACATTACTGGGCCCGCTCGAGCAAATCAATGAACAACGGGAGGACTGTGTCTGTGTGTTTGTGTTTTGGGTCACACTTGTGATGCTCAAAGATTATCCTTGTTGGAGAAAAGTTTTCCCCCAACGTGCCTGGACACGTTGTACACTGGGTCGGGGCAGATGTGGGACGAAGGATGATGGGTGCACAGAGAAACACCCTGTGGAAGCACCTATTGCCAGATACACACATATTTTATAGAGGGTTACAAGAAAGTCTAGTCACCTCTCCAACTCTGCTTTGCCCCGGTCTAATCTCAATGAAGGCTAGATGCTGCTGTTAGGATGACTTGCTAAGCATACATGACAGTTTTCTGTGTCTAGGACTCATGTGACTAGGAGGTCGAGTGAGACTCAAGGTTGAACACCTGGTGCTGGCTGACACCCTGTTCTTTCCAACTCCTTTTGTGAGGCTTCGCTTCTGAGCTGCTTTGCAAGGTCAGGTCTTATCTGCTCCAGTGCCTATCACCAAGCTCCACACACCTGGCCCTGCATTAAGGAATTACTCCTAGTGGTGCTTAGTGGACCATATAGGTTTTTCTGGCATTGAACCCTGCTTGGCCTTGTGCAAGGCAGGCGGCCTACCTGCTATACAATCGCCCCAGTCCCTGTTTATCTTCGTGTTAAACATGAGGTGAGGATGACACAATGCATGTGGGAACTGCTTTGGCCCTGACCCCTTCTCACTGGATCTGGTTCATCCTGAGTGGTCCCTTAACTTCTCTGTGTCCGGGATAAGGGAGCTCTCCTCTCTCTCTCTCTCTCTCTCTCTCTCTCTCTCTCTCTCTCTCTCTTTCTCCATTTCTCTTTTCACTGCATGAATTAGTGTTGGGTCTCTCTTGGGGTTTGTCCTCATCTCCCCCGTGGAAGCCTGCAGCTGAGCCGGGGTTACAAACTCTTTTCTCTCTGCTCAGGGTGTCTCTACCTGCCCACCCGCTGTGATGTCGGGTCTAACCCCAGCTTCTGTGGTCAGTGCCAGCCCAGGTCCCTCACCATAACCCAGATAGTCATTTCCCTTTAGTGAAATTAGTTGGGGCAGACTAGATGTTTCTGGGCCTTTAGGCCTCTAGGTCCCTGGTCCCAGATCCCTCAATCCCATGTCGCGTTTGCGAAAGAGGAATTGAGTGGCAATCATGTTCGGTCTATAGCCTACTTTCAGCATGCATCTCCCATTCTGGGAGGATCCTC
>JAOXYA010089051.1:0-11138 GCA_028565675.1 Sorex palustris
TTGAGGATTCCTGAGGCCTCCATGACATACATCTCTTCCATGTAATAAACTGCTGCTAAGACCAACCAGCTTGGCCTTGTTTCCTTCCTTCGCCTGACCATCGCCATCGACCTCCCTGGAGTGGGGAAATGGCCTGACTACCGGCCTTTTATTTTTTGTGTGTTTACACAGAAGAGGATAGCAACAAATGGACATAAGGGATCTTTAGGTAGTGAGCCGTGATGGAAATGTTCAAACACAGCAATGTGATAATGGGTACAAAATAAAATTAATTTTTTAAAAAACTCATTGAATATGAGCTCTAGAGATAGCTCAAAATTCTGAAGCACATACTTTCATACTTTTCAATGTGCCCAGGTTCAATTTTCAACACTGAATACCAAATTTGGAGTTGTCCCAGGAACCAGTGGCCTGACTCCAAAATAAAACAGAATCATTGAATATCAATTGTATATCTCAATAAAGTTGTAAACACAAATTCTTGAAACTCTGAGGAAAATGCATGATAGTATAGACACAAAAGAATCAATATATTTAGACACTGTCCTAAAATTAGGCCTTTCAAAGGTGTGAGGAGAAAGTCAAAGACCTAGACCAGCCTAAGAGTGCTGGGGGGTGCAGGGGGCATGTCCAAAGTGTGGTAAATTCTGGGATTTTGGTCTGAGGCCCTTGAGTAAAGATGGGCTCCTCCAAAGGGTCAATGGATGTGTCTGAAATGGAGGGCAGGAAGGCTCGGGGGTTGGATTGTGGTTCTCAAGGTGCCTCTCTGCTCTGGATACAGGATGGTTTCTTCTAGACATTGGGGGTGGGTATCATCATCCTGTCTGGTCTAAGATTCCTTTACACAAAGTAGGATTAACAAAGAGGGACCAACCTCCTGAGCACTTCCAGGCAGAGCACAAAGAGATAAAAATAAAACAAAACAAAACAAAACAAAAGTAGGAGACAGACAAAGGCAGAAACCCTACTGTTAGACTTGGAGCCTTTGTGGAGGAATGGAGTCAATTAGGACATCAAACCAGGTATTGAGAGTCAGAATCAGGCTGGTTCAGAGTCCTCCTCAGTTAGGGTACAGAGTGATGCTCAGGACACAGGAAGATGATTGATGCTGATCATCAAAACTGATACAGAGGCTGAGTTGGATAGTGATGATCATGCTGAGGCCAGACTAAGATTGGTGCACTTGGGAAGGAAGGTGGCTGCAAGGAAGGTGTTCTTTTTATTTATTTATTTACTTATTTATTTATTTTTTGGCTTTTTGTGTCACACCCGGCATTGCAACTGGCTCATGCACTCAGTAATTACTCCTGGCAGTGCTCAGGGGATGATATGGGATGCTGGGGATCGAACCCGAGTTGGCCGTGTGCAAGACAAACCCCTTACCTGCTGTGCTATTGCTTCAGCCCTAAGGAAAGTGTTCTTGGCTGTTAATTGACACTCAGCAGTGTCAATTCATACCAATTCACTGGCTACTATTTTTTCTTTGGTTGTTCATATGCATGAGTTTTCCTTGGATTTTCTTGACGGGAAATTCATCTATATATGCCAATAGAATTTCATAATGTAAATCAAGTTTACAATGGTGCGAACCAAGGCTTAACAATATTTTTTTTGGATAAAAGTTCTCCTGGTCAAAGGATTAATTACCTGCCTATATATTTATTCAGTACTTAATATCAGTGGTAGAATTTTAAGGGTGTGCATGTGTGTGTATCTTTAGGAATCTTAAGAAGATCCTGCATTGTGTGAGCAATGGTGTTTGGAACAGGAAAGGAATCATTTCAGATGAAACTCCCTCTTCGTTCTTGAAGTGTTGGCACCCATTGCAGAAGAGAACTTGTTTTTCTACCAAGTAAAGAATGTTGGAGGGAGGCCCTGGCAATGTCTGGTGACAAAACTGAAAAACAAACATGTGTCTTCACTCTCAGATATTTCTGGCAATTAATCCACTTATATCCAACCTGTAACAGATGTAGCATTTGGGAGAAAAATAACTTTTTCTTCATGACTATATTCTTCATTTTCTCATAATTAAGCCGTGAAGGAAACAGAAGGGAGAGTTAAACACGACCTCATTGCTTTAAAGAAGAGCTAGAAATGACTCCATCTTCTCTGTAGATTGGCAGATGCTGGGAGCTGGTGCCTTCTTGCTTCTGTCTTATTGGTTTGTAGTTCCTGCCCCTCTTCTTTCAATCTCTTTGCCTTGCCTTGAATCACCTTCCTGATATCGAATTCCCCTTTTCTCAGACAACTAACACTTTCACGTGTTCTCAGCAAGGCAAAATAAAATCGTGGTTTTTAAAAAATGAATTATATATTCTGCTAGCAAAATAACAGACTGACATGTCTAGGAGTGCCTAAGCAATCTGACACTTGAAAATTAAAATGTACAATCCAGCTGCCTTTCTTTCAGGAAGCGTATATGTGTTGGGAATTTTATGAGAATCAAAGATATAGAGCATAATTTACTTGTAGACCAAATGCTTTTACACATGATGATAAGCCAATGCACTCTAGTAAAGTCACATGCCCTAAAACATGTCTTCTCCTTTCTCTGCATTAGTAGTAAACTGTCTACACCAGAAAAATACCAGTTCCACCTTACCCTTTAATGAGCTTGTGAATCTTACTGTGGGAAAGATATTAAGCTAGGTATTTGTATACATTTGTCTGACTAACGACAACTCTTGCAGTGCCCTCCTTATAACTGCACCCTGAGTTAAAGAATAGTGGGCCTGTTACCCACTATTCTGGTAGAGGTGAGGTAGTGAGTACTACAGAGCACCTAAATTGGGCCTTTTACACTTGATGGGCCTTTTACATGTTTACACTTGATGGGCCTAGCAGTTCTAATTCCACACCCAGATTCTCCTTGTTTTCTAATAGTTTATTACTGTGGCAATTTATGGACGTCACTGCTAAAACTCAGGTATGTGATCATTGGGCGAGACCCAATGAACTGTCCATAAGACTAGTTTTATTAAAGATTCAGACCTGTAGCAAGTGGAACAAGCAGAGTGGGAAATATCAAAGTGTCAGAGATGGATGAATTAGGAGACTGGCTCTTACAAAAGTATCGTAATTACTATATACTCAGACTTCTCAACATGAATATAGGAATGAAGAGAGGAAAAATAGTGCAGTTTTGGGGCTGGAACAATAGCACAGCAGGTAGGGCATTTGCCTTGCACGCGGCCCACCCAGGTTTGATTCCCAACATCCCATATGGTCCCCTGAGCACCGCCAGGGGTAATTTCTGAGTGCAGAGCCAGGAGTAACCCCTGTGCATTGCCAGGTGTGACCCAAAAAGCCAAAAAAAAAAAGATTCTTCCCCCAAAAATCCAATACTTTCACTTAAGACCTTCAAATAAACATATATAAAAGCAAATTACTAATATATATAATAAAGTATTATATATGCATATATGTAATTCCATGTAAAAATTTCTTCTGATTAGAAGACTTTTCCAAAATATTAGACATTTTTAAAGCATATTCAAATTGACAAATATTGAGTACCAAGTTTTAAAATTTACACAAACACACTAAACACTTTTATTGGCTTTATGCTGAAATTACCTCCAAGGAAATAAATTAATTAAGTGAATGGAAAATTCAACTAAAAAGAGAACCCCTTTATTATAAAACTAGCACAGCAGGAAACTTACTTACAGCCTGAGTGTTGTTTGTTGATTTTACTTTGTGCAAATAATCACAGCCCAAGGCAAATTCCTTGTCATTTCCACAGCCTGCATCTGAAGTGCTTGTGATTTTATTTACTAACAGCTTTCAGTGAAATGCCTAATGGACCTCTTCAAAGTTTGAGGTCACATTTTAGTAGACTTCAGTATGCAGAAACCTTAAGTTAAAATTCAGAACAGTCTTTGTGGGGCTGGAGTGATAGTACAGTGGGTAGGGTGTTTGCCTTGCACATGGCTGATCTGGGTTCGATTCCAAGCATCCCATGTGGTTCCCTGAGCACCACTAGAAGTAATTCCTGAGTGCAAAGCCAGGAGTAACCCCTGTGCATCTCCAGGTGTGACCCAAAAGAAAAAAAAACAATCTTTGCTTCCTTTGACTTACATATACTTCCTTTGACTTACATATACTTACTTGGCAAGAGGACTTTATCCACTGATTCTTGTTGCTGGTTCTTTAGCATTAGTTATTTGCTATTCTGAAAGCACTTATCTTTGACCAGACAATTAGGGAAATGGCTTATAAATTTCAAGCTAACATACTAAAGAGAATGAACGCTATAGATTTTTTACCTTAATTATTTTTTTCTCTTAGTAGTCACAGCTTGTGAACTAAAAAAACTACCTAGCCCCCAACATGAATATTCCCATTGTCCCAGGGAAAGTCATATCAACTCCTAACTTATTTCTTGATTTTTCTCCTGTCAAAATGAGTCTCCTAAGAAGTGTGGGCACATCACAGTCAGGCTTATCCAGGACTTGATGTCTGAATAACACCACCTACACCTTTTAGGAAAGGCTTGTCATAAGGTTGACATTTCAGTGACATTTCAATAATGCATTTAAAACACTATACAATTTGGAATTGGAGAAATAGAACAGAAAATAAGACATTTGTCTACCTCAGCCAACTCTGGGTCTATCCCTGGTATAACATATGGTTCGCTGAGCACCACCAGGGTTCACTGCTGAGCACAGAAGTCAATAATAGCTCCTGAACACAATCAGGTGTGATCCTAACACCTTCCCCCATAAATATGTTATCTATCCCATAACAGTCACACCTTAAGATATAGTCTGTTTCATACCATTGCAATATGTAAAATACTGCAAACCTTTTTTACTTTAAAGCGAGAGGCCATTTAGAGGCCATTGTAGGGATAACAGTTTGCCTATTACCAAGATTGTTGTGTCAGGGAATCAGGAGGTCTAAGAAAAGGAAGAAAGACTAGAGAATGACTGGCTGTTTGCACAGTCATAACACAGACACATTTGTCGTCAGTTTACCATCTTACATGGGCAAATTTATCACTTAAGTCTGTCTTTTATTTTTAGGGCATGGTTTGTGGCATCCCCAAACAAGTACCATGGTAATATTAAAAGTTACTTTTCACAGATCATCATAAAAATATATTTTAAAAAGTTTGAAACTATTTGAAGCTTGTAGTTTGAAACTACAACTATTACACTACAACTAGTAATAATTGTAGCACAGGACATAAGCACGCACATGCTGTTGGAAAAATGGCATCATAAGGTTTGCTTGACACAGGATTGCCAGAAACCTTCAATTAGTAAAAAATGCAATCTTTGTGAAGTATAGTAAATTTAAAAACAATGAAATGGGGTATGCCTGTAATAAGAACCAGGCTATTTTAAGAACTAGACTATTACTGTACTTGATTCTTTTTGGGGAGAGGGAGGGGGATGGAGGGTGTCAGGAGAGGTTGGGCCACACCCAGCAGTGCTCAGGGTTTACTTCTGGCTCTGTGCTCAGGGATCATTCCTTGTGGGTTCAGGGGCCATATGTGGTAATGGGAATCAATTCTGGGTCAGACATGTGCAAGGGAATTGCCCTATCTGCTATACTATTGCTCTAACTCTATCCATGATTTTAAGAAAGTCAGGAGCAACATCTCTTTTCCAAAATCTCAGAGATAATGTGAATCAATTCTAATGAAAATTAAGAGTATCTTTTATCATGGAGTCTAACTCTAAACATTCAGCTCCATCTTTTCAGCAAATTTGTCAGTATCAGAACCCTAACTGCAAGTAAAAATAAAAAGAAATTGACACTGAAAATGTTTTAGAACTAGAAAGTGACAGTGATTGTATAACAGTAAAAATATAGTAAAATTATTTAACTTTACAGTGATTATCATGGTGACTTTATGTTAAGTAAATCTGATCTCAAGATCTCAGGGCTGGAGCGATAGCACAGCGGTAGGGCATTTGCCTTGCACACAGCCAACATGGCCCACCTGAGTTCGATTCCTCCACCCCTCTCAGAGAGCCCGGCAGGCTACCAAGAGTATCTTGCCCGCAAGGCAGAGCCTGGCAAGCGACCCGTGATGTATTCAATATGCCAAACACAGTAACAACAAAGTCTTCAGTAACAACAAATCTGATCTCATTTTCTTTAAAAGTTACTGAAATTACCCTAAAATATAATAGCTACTACACTGCCAAATATACTTTTTAAAAGCTTGTTTGGGGCCAAAATAAAAATCCTAGTTTGGTAGAATTTTAAATATTTAGAGAGGGACATGTTAATATTTATTGGAGCAAGGCCAACACTAAATATTTGTCCACTTGTATCTAGGTTTTCTGAACATTGCCACCCTCTCCTCTTCTATTTTCTCTCAGTGCAACTCTTTAAAAAAACTGCTATTTCCCAGACTACCAATACTTTGACAAAAGTTCTACATGCAGGGGCTGGAGCAATAGCATAGCAGGTAAGGCATTTGCCTTGCACGTGGCCAACCCGTGTTCAATTCCCAGCATCCCAGCATCCCATATGGTCCCCTGAGCACTGCTAGGAGTAATTCCTGACTGCATGAGCCAGGAGTGACCCCTGCACATTGCCATCGCCGGGTGTTACCCAAAAAGCAAAAAAAAAAAAAAAAAGTTCTACATACAACCTTCTTTCACTACTAAATACAGATAATTACTAGACTACTAGGAATTTTTTAAGAAAGTAGCCAAGAAAACCTAGCATCTCACTGTTTCGACTGCCAGGATTTTGACAAAAAGTATTATTCCTGAAAGCTGAAGAGACAGTACAGTAGAGTAGGGTACCTGCCTTATACACAACTGATCTGGGTTCGATCCCATGGAGGCCCCTGTTATAAGTGACCCCTGAGTGCTGGACCAAGAGTAAGCACTAAGAACTGCTCTGTGTGGCCCCCAAATAAACAGAATCTAAAAAATATTAGCCACTATGTATAATTAGAGTGTTCTTAACTTTTAAAAAGACATTCTTACAACCAAGAGTATGACTCAGTAGAAGAGCCCATGCCTTGCATGCATGAGGCCCTGGGTCTCATTTCTGTCACTAGAAGGAGGCAGACAAAGGACACTCTAAAGATATTCAGGCCTAACAATCACACATGGAAAAACTGGGTATGGAGCAAGACTTTGTTGGCTGCAAGTGACAGAAATCAAAAAGAAAATAATTTAAGCAAAAGAGAGATATTTTATCTCTTGAATGTGGCCCAAAACCCTGAGCCACCAGACTTCTGGACAATTCACTTTTCTGCTTTCTGATTTTGAGTCTATCTGGGCTTTTGCTGACACACATCAGGGAGGATTTTTCAGCTGTCTTTGCTTAACAGTATATAGTGAACATAGATTCTGTCTCCTCGGAAGTGCTTCCTTTCCTTTTAGGTAACGCGTACATAATTTTCCTTGAGGAAATATGTTCTCTCCCTTTTTCTGTGTCCATAGGACTCTCCATCATGGCATCCTTCCCTGCTTGGCCCCCAGGGAAAGGCTTCTAAGTAACTGAGCTAATAATTCTTGCTCTTTTTCACAAATGTTGAGCAAAATTGAGTGAAGGAGAATAAAAAAAAGGCTAGACTTGAATAATTATGTATGCTTGATGATGGCCCATGAAGAAATTGTAAGGCTTTCATATCTCTGCTCCTAAAGCTACCTCATAAGATGTGTTTGTTAAGTTTTTCTTCAATAGTAAAAGAGTTTACATACTTACTTTATATTCTAATATTTTTTGTCAAAGTACTAGTTTTGGATTTAATACTTGCAACAAAACAACCATTATTTATACCCCAAAGTTATTTATACCCAACTATTATTTTTATCCCAAATTTACTCACTAAATATATAAACCTGAAGGAAAGAATGTGATTGACTCTACTTATATCATATTTTTACCTGTTATATCAATAAGTCAGTATGACCAAGGCAATAAGTGGGGTATTATTATGAATCACATCTATGTTATTTTCATCAGATTATAAAGATTGGAGAACTTCGTAGAGAAAAGACAGAAAGTACTTATCACTGTCCCCTTTTACTCATTTTAGTTAAGCCATATAAATTGGAAAAGAGAAGTTATTCCACTGGAAATAAATTTTATCTTGTGAGAAAAGTACAACTTCTCTCTTGATCCACCATTTTAAATTACATTTTAGGTTGGTGTTTTTCTCTGATAAAGGTCTGGAAATATATTTATTTTACAATTAACAAAGGATAAGAAGATCTATTCTCAAATTTCTGGTTAGGGTCCAGCATTTTCTTGCTGCACCAGCTGTGGGAATTCAGTGATGTCAATGTCCCCTCCCTCCTTTGTTTGTAAAACTAATTTTGGAATTATATTATTATCAGGAAATGGTGTCCCTTCCTTCTATCCATCCCTTAGGACTGATTTTTTTAACTCTCCAGACTCCTGTATACAGAGAGGTTAAATGAAAGGGCAAGCATCAGCTAAATGTCAGACAAGGCACAGGGGAACCAGAGTTTGATTGATTTCCCAAGTTCCCTACTTAGACCTGGAGACTGGACTGATCACTAAAAGAGTGTTTGCACTATGGGAATGTTGTTAAATAAACCAGAGAAGAGATGAGAAGGAAGACACTTCCTTCCAGGAAATTTACAGAGCAGTAGTGAGCATTCCTTTGTCACACAGTGGCAGATGGACATGCATTTGTTAACCGAAGATGAAGGGAAAACGTGGAGTTGTAAATAATTGTCAGCCAATTATCAATACTTGTGCAACTATCCTAATACAAACCTCTTGTTGTCAAAGTCAAAAAATTAATTGATATTGTCTGTATTTCCTAAACACTTTGATATCATTTTATTGATATAAAGTCATTTTAATGACTTCACTCTTCCCCTTCATAGGTTAAACCGGAGGATAGCTTAGATGGTCATGTGAATAGACGTGGAGGAAAGAGATCTTGCAATCTTGAGGGTGGAGGCAGATCTTGATTTCAACAAATCACAATTTAAGATAAGACACAGAACAATATTCTGATAGACAAATGTATTTCCTTGTCAGTGGGATAGTGTCTAACATACACTCTTATGTACGTGCTACTTATATATCTCTATATGCAGTTGTACTACTGTAGAAGAATATTTGTTTTGTTTTTAAAGACTCATTTTTTGGGGCAGAAGTGATAGCTGAAGAGGCTAAGTTCACGCTTTGTATGTGGAAAGTCTGGATTCCAGTTCGGACTGGGCACTATCCCTGGGTACCACATTTTGTCTCAAGTACTGCCAAGAGCAACTCCCCCAAACAGAGCTAGAAGTAGATCCTCAGCACTGCTGATGTGACCCCAAATAGCAACAAAAAATATGTTGTCTTGGACAAAACCTACTATGCTTCTAAATTCCTCAAATAAAGCCACAGTTTGATATTTTATGAGGAACATATAATTAAAAAAAGCAATGCAGTGGTAATATAAGAGGAATGATCTTTTACTGTGTACTTGGATCCAGGAGAAATGTACTAACTCAGCTGGTATAGTCATAGGTGCCTGTAAGAGCAACAAAATGGCTTTCATTAACCCCAGAAATTGACAGAGAAAGTCACTCAGGAAACCTTATATGGGACTGGAGATTCTAACACAGGTCAATGCAAGCAACTTACTCCCAATACTATTTCTAGAGCCACAAGGAGTTTTCCAATAACATCTGGAGGTACTACTCCACCAAGTTATTCTCAATCTGGGCACCTCACTAAATGATAGTCACAAAAATGGCATAGGTATGGCTCACAGGCTACCCATTCCCTTCAGCATTCCTCTTGAACTACAAAGGAACTTTATTCTCACAAGAATTTTTTTCCAATTTCTTTTATTGTTTTGTTGTTACTGCTATTTAAAAAAATGTTTGAAGCTTTTTAATAGAATTATTGGTCAAAGACAGTACAATAGGTAAGGCATCTGCCTTGCACACAGCTGTCCAGAGTTTGAATCTCAGCAACACATTTGGTCCCTTGAACACTTACAGGAGTAATCTTTGAGTGCTGAGCACGAAGTAACTCCTGAGCATAGCTAAGTATGGCCCCCAAACAAAAACGAAAATAGAACAAAGAAAAGAGAGAACCACTACTCAGTGACAAGCTGAACTTTCATTGTGATAAACTATTCAACTGTAATTCTCAAAAGTGAATTTCTTCTTTGGCCAAAGAAATAAAAAGATGGAAGAGAAATGGTGGAGAGATATATGTATGCTTCGTGAATGGAGGAAAATAAGAAATCTCAGGAAATCTTCATAGGCAGAGCAAACACAAGACTCAGGTTAAGGTTAAAACTTAGTTCTAGGGGACTGGAGAGATAGTACATCAGGTAAGGTGTTTGTTTGCCTTGCATACGGCTGACTTGGATTCGATCCCTAGCATCCCATATGATCCCCCAACACCGCCAGGAGTAATATCCTGATTGCTGAGCCAAGAGTAACCCCCGAGCATCCCTGGGTGTGACCGAAAAGAAAAGAAAAAAAAAACCCATTGTTCTATAAAATCCTTGCATTCCTTCAAATTTTAAAAAGCTTTTAAACTTGTAAGAGAATATGATACCATAAATTTTATCATACTTTGCTCTATTTAATAGCATTATTACTTCAAGTAAAATCTCATCCTTTAAGTTAACCCAAACTATGTCAACTTATTTGACATTCCAACCTCTTTATCCCAATGATCAGAGGAATAATTTCAATGGCTTTTTAATTGAATGTGTCTTTTTAACACTAGCTGAGTACCAAATCTCTGGTTTTATCCTAGTTGCTAAGTTAAATTTATGCCAGAAGATAGTTAATTTTTGAGATTTTAATTTCATAAGGTATGCTACAACCAGACACTATTCAACTTCATTTTTAATTAATAAATGCAAATTAATTCACATACTTTTATCTAGTATTTTAAAACTTTTGACTGGAATTTTAAATGAGGGTCACTTAAAATACTCTTTTCATTTTAAAGTTTTAATGTTGCATTTATTTACAAGAGATCACAATATTAGAAATAGAGATCAGAACGCCATCTCACTGGTTCTAACAATAAAAACATTTACTCTCAGACCCCAAAATATTTGAAATCAATATTTTTCTACTATATTGTCACCCTACTTATTAGTTCAAACAGGACTGCACAAACAGTGGAAATGTCATGTTTATATAACTGACTCTAATGCC